>CAUYRT010064305.1:0-19317 GCA_963574885.1 Lepilemur ruficaudatus
AGTGTTCCTATCTCTCCACATCCATGTCAACATTTATTGTTTTGGGACTTTTTGATAAAGCATACTGTTCTTAACAAGGTCTGCCCTCAGAAAGAAGTAGTTAATCAGAGGGTAACCTGCTAGTGTTTTATTAGAGCCTAACCGACATGAGGGAAGGAAAATACCCTACTCCAGCACCCTTTAGTCTTACACATGGAAGAAGGGAAATATTAATATTCAACTTGAGCCCAGTAAACCATCCTGTCACCCTTTGTATTTAACTTGGATTCCTTATACATAGTGTATCGATATGTAGAAATATAGATGTATGTAAAAATAGCTATGGAAGTAGATCATTTGGTCTTGGTTTTTATCCAATTACAGAATATCTGCCTTATAATTTGTGTGCTTAAACTGCTCATTTAATATAATTAATAATGCAAGATTAAATTTTATTGTTTTGCTAGTTGTTTTGTTTTCATTTAATATGTCCTTTGTGCCTTTTATTCTTCCTTTTTCACCTGCTTTTGTTTAAGTATTGCTTTATTCCATTTTAACATCACCATCTTTTATTATTAAACATCTTTTAAAATTTTTAATAATTATCAAAAGTTTATAATATTTATCTTATTTAACAGCAATCTGCTTTCATGTAATACATTGCTTTACATCTAGCATAAGAACCTTCAAACAATGTTTCCAATTGCTATCTTAAATCGTTTTTGCCATTTTTGTCATACATTTTAAGTTTATATGCACTATAGATCTATAATACATCGCTACTATTTTTGCTTTAGACAATTATCATTTAGAGTAATTACAATATAAGAAACAAATGTCTGCTATATTTACCTTCATTTTAACCATTTCTGGTAACCTTCATTTTCTCAGGTAGACTTAACTTTCTATGCATTATCATATTCTTTCTGCCTGGAAAATGTCCTTTAATGTTTTTCAAAGTATAGGTGTGCTTGGAATAAATTATTTCAGCTTTGGTTTGTCTAAATTAATGATACTTATTTCTCCTTTATTTTTTGAAGCTAGCTTTTCCTGATTATTACTTTCTGGATAACAGGATTTTGTTAGCCCAGCATCTTGCTATTGTCATTTCATTGTCTTCTGTAGTCTCTAAATAGAACTATGGTGTATTTTTATGTCTTTGCAACTGTATTCACTGTGTATTTTTTTTTCCTGGCTGCCTCTAAGATTTTCTCTGTATTTCTGGTTTTCAGTAGTTGAAATATAAAGTGTAAGTTGTGTGTGTGTGTGTGTGTGTGTGGTATGCACATTTATTCAGCTTGGGGATCTCTTACCTTTTGGGATCTGTGGTTTCGTATTTTATATAATTTTTGTGAACATTATTAGCAATTATATCTTCAAATATTTTTTCTGCCCTGTCTGTCACTCCTTTCCTTTCAGTCTGCTAATTGCATGGATGTTACATTGTTTGATAAAGTCTCACAGCTTTGGAAGCTGTCTTCTGTTTTTCTTTCTTCTTTTTCTCTTTTTATATTTTAGTTTGTATAACTTATATTGACTTATCTTAAAACTCATTGATTCTTTACTCAGCTGTATAAATTTATTCATTAGCCCATTAAAGGCATTCCTCATGTCCACTATTTTGTTTTTATCTCAGCATTTTCATTCAACTTTCTTTTTTAGTTTGCATTTTCTTGTTGAAATTCTCCATCTGTTCATTCATGCTGTCTATCTTCTCCAGTAAAGCCTCTAATACAATAGTCATAATTATTTTAAATTATTTTCCTGTCAGTTTCAATATCTACTGAGTCTTATTCTATTGATCATTTGATCTCTTGTTATTGGTTTTCTTTTTTTCTCATTTTTTTTTTAGTGTTTTTCATAGGCTTATTTGATTGTCCAATATAATATATAGAAGTGTTAAGACTAAAGTAAATCATATTTATGCCTGGAATCGGGCATACCTTTTTTTTCCTGCTAGGCCGTTAGTGTTGCAGATTGATTCAAATAAGGGTGTGACCTAGGTTTGGATTTTGGTTGTTGAAATTTTACCTTTTTTGTACTTTTTGCTTGGTGTGGGAAGTTTATTTGTCAGAGAGTTTTTCTCAATGCTTATGCTCCACCCTCAGCTTTAGATTCTTCCTGCATTCCTGCACCTCAAATAGGGTCTCTGTCATTGTCATTGCCCCTCCAAAAGCAGTAGAGTGTCATTGCTGCATCCTCACTGCTTGTCAACCTGGTGGTGAGTGTTGTGAAGATTTCTCTTGATGTAGAAATTTCTCAATGTTTCTGCCCCTCCTTGAGCAATAAGATATCTGTTTTCTGCTCCTCCCACCAAGGGGTAGATTTTTATTTTTTCTTTGATACATCTCCTGGACATAACATACCTTCTTCTGTGCCTTGGCAACTTCAGGGTTTGCTGCTGCTCCCTCAACTGTGGAAGGCTTTGTTCTGTAGGAAAGAAGGGTCAGGGTGGGGAGATTTGTGCTTTCTAACAGTGGCAGTCACTCTGTTTATCCAGACCTGCAGCGAGGACGGAGTCTCTCACCAGTCTACTTTCCTGTCCTTGATCACTCTTGTGAGCATATGATAGAGATCAATGAGGGAAGGATCCTGTGAGCAGGCAAACTCCCATATGTCTCTAGCTCCCCTGCTTTCTATACTTCCTCCCTGGCTCATACTTGCCCTTTTGCATTTCTTCAAAACTTTTGGCTAATTTCCTTTTACCTGCTTGTCCTACACCAAACACCTCTTTCCCAGTTCCTCTGCCACAAGTCAATTAGTGCCCACGTCTCACCTCTTATTGGAGATGATCTTTCTTTGGATTTGAAACAGCTTGCTTGTCTGCTGACATCAGGTTTCTTATAGGGTCAAGGCAATTATAATTTTATAGTTGATCCATCTTTTACTTCTTGGCAAGCATGAAACTCCTACTAGGGTATAAAAGCTCCTTTTTATATCCTAGGTATATATAAAATTCTATTGATTATCACTGTTATTTTTCATAGATTTATTGAGATTTGATTTAAATATCACAAAACTTTCCCATTTAAAGTGTGCAGCTTATTTTAAGTATATTCACAAAGTTGCTCAACCGCCACCACTATCTAATTTTAGGACATTTTCTCAACTCCCAGAAGAAATTTCAAGCTCATTAGCAGTCATTCTCCACCGCTTTCTCCCAGCCCTAGAAAACCACTGAACTACTTTCTGTCTCTATGGTTTTGCCGATTCCGGAGATTATATATGCCTGAAATTATATAATATACGGTATTTTGCATCTGGCTTCTTTTACTTAATATGTCTTTAAGGTTCATCCATGTTATACTCTGTATCTGAACTTCATTCTTTATATGAATGAATAATATTGCATTGTATGAATATGCCTTATTCATCACTTGTTGAAAAAATTGGATTGTTTCTACCCTTGGCTATTATAAATAATGCTACCATCAAAATTTGTATGCAAGTTTTTGTGTGGACATATTTTTTTAATTTCCCTTGGGCATATAGCTAGGAGTGGAATTGCTGACTCATATGGTAACTTTATTTATAATATTGTAAGGAACAACCAAACTGCTTTCCAAAATGGCTTTACCATTTTTATTACTTTTTAATATACCTCAAGTACGGATGATTAAGGACATTATATGCTTTGGGTTCATGGCCCATAATCATCATCAGTCTACCAATCAATCAGTCTCTGATGGACTGAAGTAAGTGAGGCTCTTGTTGGATAATCATGTAATAATTTGGGACAGTGGTCATGACAATCTGCACTAAAAAAATAACAGTGGACATTTTATAAATAAATAAATAATCTAGAATTAATTAATAAGAGGTATTGACAAAATAAAACTCCATTATATCTGAGAACAATGGAGAAAGAGAAAACAAAAGTGCTTTTTACATAAAACACATGCACATATTTGAGAAAATTAGGCTATTGCAATAATTTGCACAGATTATTTGATACTTTTGATCTACATAACAATCATTATATTTACTTTAATATTTCTTTACCTTATATTCTTATTATTTGGAAATAACAAATAAGAATTCTTAAGGAATATTTCATGGCCATGCTTAGTTTACAAACTCCACATCCAAGCAGCTAATATAATAAAGCCAGTCGGTTGTATGAGTTCCTGATTCCCTGCTCCATAAAGCCCATGATGTCCTTCTGCCAATAGAATATGGTGGCCTTGGTAATCACTGTCCATCATCATTTAACCACACCTGCCCCCCAAAAGTCTAGCTCTGAGATGTAAAAGAGTTACTTTGCTAACATCTTTGCTCTTGATATTTTGCAAATTGCCACAAGACTCTCTCACATAATTTTCATTTTTCTTAAATATAATAGTGCAGTTTAAAAGGTTATACATTTTTTTTCTTTATAACATCTGTTACAGAAATCATTATAGCTCAAGTTTCTTCATGGCATAAATTGCCTTATTTTGATTTTAACACTTTTTATGTCATTTCTTTTCCATGTCAATATGATTAAGGCTATATTTAGAAATAGCATTTTCAGACAACCTTTGCTTGTTTAGCTGCAGTTTTTGTGAACATGTTTTTGGGCTTCAATTTCCATGCAGATAGAACCTTTCTCTTGGCAACTTGCCTGCCTTGTTCCCTACCCCTCCTTACACACAAAATCCAGATAGATTTAACTCTTATAGTGTTTTTAAGTGAAAATGGTGGAATACACTTTTCACTGAAATGTGTTTTCCTGTTCTTCATAAACTTGGCTACAAATTATATAAACAATCTCAAAATACAGATTAAGATTTCTTATTCCCTTTTTATGTGACTAGCTTGAAGAATAAGCACGATTGTCAACTGCAGAAGGATCAGGGAAATATAGACTCTCCAAGATAAGGTCCCCAAAGCCAGTGGTGACAGGCCCATACAGTGGAGCCATTGTGCTGAGATGGAGCTCCCAACAAGTGTAGTCCGGCAGTAGTGGTTTTACTATGTTTATGTCCATTACATTGACTTAATAATATAGTAGACTCGTATCTAAGTAAAATTTTACATCCTGTCAGCTGGGCTGCAGTTTTAAAAAAATGGCCAGAAGAAAGGAGGAAGAAAATAGGAGATAATATATGTATTATATATTTGCTAAACAGTATTTCCTTTTTAACCAGAAAATTTTAAAAAGTTACTTTTAGCACTCTATACATCATTTCATTCGTCTTTTTTGTTGGTTGTTGAGGGTAGTTTTGAAAAGTTTATAAGAATCTACTCTAGTACTCTGGGAGGCCGAGGTGGGAGGATTATTTGAGCTCAGGAGTTGAAACCAGCCTGAGCAAGAGCGAGACCCCGTCACTACTAATAAAATAAAAATAGAAAGAAATTAGCTGGACAACTAAAAATATATACAGAAAACATTAGCCAGGCATGGTGGCGCATGCCTGTAGTCCCAGCTACTTGGGAGGCTGAAGCAAGAGGATCGCTTGAGCCATGGAGTTTGAGGTTGCTGTCAGCTAGGCTGACACCTCAGCACTCTAGCCTGGCAACAGAGTGAGACTCTGTCTCAAAAAAAAAAAAAAAAAAATAGAATCTACTCATCTCTTTCCAAATGGTGATGAGAGGAAAGATAAACTACTTGTATGAGTTCCAATAGATTTTGTTATAAAGAATTGAAAAATCATGAGAACATCAGGGACATTCTTTCGGAAAGATTTAGTAAAAACACACTACATGACACACTCCATTTGGGTTTTGGCTCTTGGAAAGCTCCCCTGGTCCCCCTTTGAGCTTTGCAGTTAGTGCTACTTCAAGCATCAAGCTATAAATCAAAATGCTTAATGAAAGAGCCACTGTCAGAATGTGCCTCAAATACAGAGCTTGTCTACAAGATGAGGCAGGAAAGGTCAAAAGGCAGATACTTCCCTTGTCTGCTCCCCAAACATTAACTTTATTATATCATCAGAGTATCTCAGTTTGTTCTTCCTTTTTGGTTGGGTGACTACCGACTCCTTTGAAATATTAAGTTTATCATCAAGAGGAAGGTCCATGGAACAAGATCCCTTGTGCTCTAATCTTTGTTCTGATACTTATATGAGAAAGTTACTTAATCTTATTTCTAAGATAAGGGGTTAATCTACAGAAGGTCTCCTGACCTCTTAAGATTACTACGAAGATTAAATGAAATATCCATATCCCGTTCCTAAAATAGCTCCTGAGACTTAGTAAGCACTCATTAAATATTAGCTATTAATGTTATTATCTAAGAGGGAGAAGACATTCATTATCAAGCACTAACTCCTTTGATAGTACTTCTCATTTTAGCAGGATTCTCTAGGGATGGAGTAGAGAACAGAGGAGGGGAAGGTCATGACATGTCTTAAGCACTAAAAGCTAGTAAGAGAATGCAGGCTTGGTTCAGACTATTATAGCTAATTATATACATATTTTATAAATAATATTTAGGAATATTTAAGTATAATGACAAATTTTATATGTCTGCATACATATATATTCACACATTATATATAATATTTACTATATGAATCATAATATATAAATATTGCACTGTACATAAATATACATAACATTATATGTATAATTTTGTATGAATATGTGCATATACATATCTAATTTGCCATTATACTTAAATTCTTACTTACATTCTTAAATATTATAAAATATATATGTATATGTATATGCATAATTATATATATAATATTTATCATTATTATTAAAGATGGTTTCCAAAATTGTATAAATTTCAGGCCCCACAAGACATGGATCCTTTCCTGTAAAGCTGAGTAGTACGTCTCAAAATTTAATGTATCTATGAACCACTTGGGAATTTTGTTAGAGAACAGGTTTTTATTCAATAGTTCTGGGGTAAGATCCAAGATTCTAGATTTCTAACAGGCTGATAGCAATGCTGGTGGTCTCTCTGGGAGCACATTATGGGTAGGTAACAAGTACCAAGAGCATTTTTTGAATAAAGATAGAATCAAACACAGCACGGACGGGACCTCCCCATTCTCCATTGTGTTATATCAACACTGCCAACATGGCTATCCAGGCCAAAAATCCCTTAATACCAGGGTTATTAATGATCCTGCATTTTCATTGGGTGATGAACTGTGCTGTCAGGACATATTCAACACAGTTGGGGAGTGGAAACGTGATCAGATTGTCATTTGGCTGTTTGGGGGCACTGATCCTGCTGCCTTTGATGGAAGATGTGTAAGCTTTCCTGCTTCCAAGTCATACCCTCTGGAGACATAATGGGGTTCAGGGAGCGGGCTCCAATGCTTCAACAGGAGACACTCCATTACCTGAGCCTCAGATAATTATAAGCCCCTTGTGATGTCAGAATCACATTATGAAATACTTACAGAATATTTGCTATTTGACACTGGATAGACCAAGGTTTCATGAGTAGTGGCACTAATAGAAACCTTAGAGACTCTTTAATCCAACTCTCTCCATTCACAGATATTAACTATGAATTCCAGTGGTATTAAATGACTTATGTGCTACAACACAGTGAGCCATGAGCATAATTGTCTCCTCAGTCTAGGTCTTCTTTAAGCCACAATGTCCCCAAGAGGATGCAGAGGAAGCTTTATGCAAGATAAGAATGTTAACAACTCCAGGCAACCTGTAATATGCAGGTGTCTTTTTACTGAGCTATTTGGATGGGAGATATCATAAGGACAGGGGTGGCCAGGGAGAGTTTTAAGGAATATGTGGGACTGAAGCTGGATTATCAAGGAAGAATGAACCAGAAGCAAATTCAGCTCTCCAGTGAGTCACATTAAAAGAGACTATGTTTGATGCTTATCATGGAACCCAGCAGATGGCAATCATACCGAATACTTGGTCTTTGGAGAGACCGGCAAACAAAGGATGTCAGCGCCCTGAAAAACTGAGACATTGATTAACATCCCCCAGGTGTAGGAGCAGAATGTCCAGACAAGTCCAGGCAGGTCTTAGAGATGAATCCTTACCTGGCAACTGGGATTTGGGTAATAGGAATTAAATCCCCAGGAGGATTATTAGAGTAAATAAGACCTGGAAAACAAAGGGTACCAGAAAGAAAACAAAGACAGAGATTTAGGTATAAGGAAATAAGACATGGTAGAACTGGGATATGAAGAGGAAAATTAATTTCAAGGAATAAAACAATGTTAGGAGTGTTGGCACTCAGGCACATGGTCAGAGCAGGGCCAATGGTATGGCTGATATAGCAAACTTATCTACTAGTCTTAGGATTTGAGAATTTTCCTTGACCAGGACAAGATTATCTAAAGGAAGAGAGGGGTGAATGAACTGACCAAACTTGGATTGCTTAGGCAATGGAATCTAGGAGTGAAACATTTCGCCATCATCAGTGACAAGCTTCTCTTTCTAAGCGTCATCAGCTTTGCTAGAGGGCAATAATGTGCCCTACAGAGAAAGGCATCACGATGGTAAAATAAGGAGCTAGAGCTGTGACATCTGGAGCCACATAATTATGTCCTTGTGCTGCTCCATGAACACAGGGATGATGTGTTTGGCCTGAGAATGGATCACAGGGATTGGAGTCTGGGTTGGAGTTTGGAGTCTGACACTGATTTATTGTGTGAATTAAGTCAAAGTACTTTTTTAACTTTCCCTGAGCCGAATTTATTCATCTGTAAAATGGAGCAGGGAGCCTCCTGCTTTGCTAATGTCAAATTTTTTAGGGTATACTTTTTCATACTTTTGTTTCAAATAATTTCAGACTTACAAAAAGTTAAAAAAATAGTGCAATCACCATATACGCTGTATACCTTTCAACTACAATCCCCAAATATTAGCTTTTTTAAAAAAATGACATTTTCTTTATCATTCTGTATATGTATGTAACATTTTCAGAACCAGTTGAAAGTAGGTTATAGAAGTGATTCCCTCTTAACCCCAAATACTTCTGTGTGCATTTCCTAAAAGCAAGAACATTCTCTTATATGTACACACAAATAATTATAAAAATAAGGAAAGTAATTTTGAAACTATATTATCTAACCTAAATTATTCAGATTATGCCAATCATTCCAAAATGCCCCTCAGAGAAATTTGTTTTCTGGGGGGATGGGAAGGTCTGATGTCAGATCCAATGCAGGATCTCACGCTGTATTTAGCTGTCATATGTTTTAAATCTCTTTTAATCTAGAATAGTTCCTCAGTCTTTGTCTTTCATCTCCTTAACATCTCCTGAAGAGTATAAGCCAGTTGTTTTGTAGAATCCCTCTCAATAGGGTTTTTGATGTTTCCTCATGGGTTAATTCAGGGTATGTCTTTTCTGACAGGAATAATACTAACTTCATCTTTGTTGTCAGAATCAAAAGCAGTGATGTGTATAAATGTGCTTCGGTAAAATGTAAAGTTCTATCACACGTAGGGTTGAGGATTAAATCCTCAGTCTCCCTCTCTGCTCTTATCCCCTGGAATAGGTGGTATTCCTGCGGGAAAGTAGCACAGGGAGACAAATGCCTTTTCTAGGTACGGTAATGAACCTGGAGTATGTAAGTCAATCTGACATCATTTTTGCTATGAGAGAAACTTTAAAACACTGGCATCAGAATAACGTAGGGCATTCCTAGCCTCCTCTGGAGCTCTGCCTCTTTTTCTGTTTTTTTTTTTTTCTTTCTTTTTCTCCATACAGGCATTCTCCTTGTAAAATCTTTACACATTTAATTCCATCTTGCTGCTTGAGGACCTGGGCTAATACAGGGAACTACTGCTCTACTAGATACTGTGGGAAGAATGATGAGGAAAAAAAAATTCATCTCTAACTGAAGAACAGAACACATTACAAAAATAAGCAAGCTGTCTGACGAAGAACATCTAATGAATATCTCTCCTGCACCAAAACATAGTTTTTGGTGGAGTAAACAGTCAAATGTCCCAAAAACCATTTGCATTCCAGAGACAGCAGAGAATGTCAGCTTCATCTGAGAGTGAAAAGCCAGTTGGGTCAGAGAGAGGGAGGCAGAACAGCGGCCCCAGGAAGGGAAAGGAGAAAAGGAGGTACATAATGTGGACCCAGTAATTTACCATAATAACAAGTGTCCCCTTAAGCAAGAAGAGTAGAGTTTATTGGTTTTATATTAGTTGATAGTAAGAACAATGATTAAGAATGAGAGGAAAACATCCACTTCCCTGAAGGAGATTCTAAATGGGGTTTCTAACATTTCCAGCTCTTAAATGAGGATGGGTAATGACGCCTCATATTTCATTCTTACCGTGTCACGTAAACAACGAGGGGACCAGCCTGCCTGGGGTTGCAGCCAATCATGTCAGTTTTTCTGTGGGAAAGACCATACGTGATGTGTGAAAGGCATATCAACCTTTCAGAGGTGGAAGAGTCAACGTTCCCCAGGGCTTCCTGTTGGGTTGAATCATCGGTGAGGCTTGGAAGGCAACTGCTAGTCTAAGAATCACCCGCAGTCTGGCGGTCTGACTTGTACAGCCTCAGGGGACAGCTCGGCAGCCTCTGTGGGGAGTCAAAAGTGCCTCTGGCAATCTTCAAAGTACTGAATGATCAAGATGGGAACCTGGGGTTGAAAAAGAGAAAGCGTTTAACTTATGTCTGCATTTATTGCAAACAAAAGGATGGCATGTTCAGTTATGAGGCCCTCAAGAAAACATCCTCATTGGTCTAATTTAAAACCACACCAGCTGGGCAGATACATCATTATGTAAACCACATCACTGCTATTAGAATATTTTAAGGCAATGAGGAAAAACTAGGTATGTTTCTATTCATGAATTCCTTCCATCACACACACACACACACACAAACACATGCACACACAGACACGCAAACACCAATGCTGTATTTGCTATAATTAGTTTTGTTCTCTACAGAAAGGTTCATTTATTGGGGATGCCATTAAACAAGCGAAATACAAATTAAAAGTGACATTGATATGATCATAATCGCTCCTTCCTGGCTGCCAGAGATATTTTCTGAGAGGAGCCTGCATTTCTACAGATGGCATGAGAAAAAAAAAAAAAAAAAAACGAGGCCTGCAGAACACACCATTATTCCTGCGAGGCCCTCAGTTCATTAGTTGAAGCAGCCAAGTCTTCACGAGCCGCAACTGATCAGCAAATGGGAAATGAGCAAGAGTGTAAATTCCCAGCAAACCAAATCATTAACATTTGCTGCCTGCATCCTGGAAACACAGTAAATCAAATGTGGCATCATTTATCAAGACAAAATATCATTACTAATTGGGATTAATTTGCTGCTGTGGGATTGCTGACCTTTGCTGAAAGAAAATAAAACTGCTCGTTAGCTGTCTTCATTTAATTTTCCTTGAAGGAGGGAGAAGGGAAGAAGCAGTCTGGCTCAGGGAGGAAGGAGAGAAGGTGGGATGGGGACATTCTTATCTTCCAAGTAGCTACACATTCTGAAGTCGCAAAGTGGTGAGAGGACCTGTTCATATGCTGGTGCCAATCCTTGATTCAGGGCTTGTGATATGTGTCCAGAGAAAACAATGCCTCTGGTTGTCATTGTCTGTGACTTAGCACTGTCTTGGGAAAGAATAATTAGAATCATTGCCAGGGTGAAATTATATATGGTTTCATTTGTAAACAGGAAAAGGCAAGCACAATTGCAAGAGAGCACCCTAGGATTTATCTGTCTGCACTAACATTTAAGGGGATACAAAGGGAATAACACGGATGTCTGAGCATCCCCCAGTGATTCTGCATCTGCCTGGAGTCTACACAGAACCATTGGCTCAATAATTTGGGGTATGATCCTTTCCTTTCCATAGCTACCGAGGCTTTTTCAGGGCAGATGGATGTGTGTGCCCAGTAGATGGCTATAAATGCCTGAATCAGTGTTCTTGTCTTTAGACCAAGGGGAAACTATGGAGTGTGAGAATTCAACAGTGGATTTAAATCAACAAATTAAAGCCACTGCCTTTTAGATTCTTTAAAACATTGCATTAACATACGATTTATCTTGATTACTTAGCTCTTTGGTACCCACTTAAATTTTGCTCCTAGGGCAAGTTCCTCCCTCACATCACCCTAGCAGTGCCAGGCATTGTTCAGGGTTAAATGACTCACCACTCATCGTGGCAACTAAAGAGAAAACTGAAGATCAGTAACCTTTCAGGGGAAAAAAGCTGGCAAACGCAGAGTCAGGATCCAACCCAGAGCATCCATGCCTGGCTCCAGCATCCACGCTCTTGATGCTGCTGTTCTACTTAGCCACTGTGGGTGGATCAGAGAGGATTAAAAAGGGGACCACACCACCAGGCAGCATATGATGTTTCGGGAAGTTTAGATACCCACATACTCACACATGAACACACATACACCCCTAAAACAATTAGGCGCCAGGCAATAACTGGTTAAATGCAAGAAGGCGTGGGTGAGCCACTCTATGACACTGGGGAATTGAAGGTGAATGAATGAAACCCTAAATGCTATATTTAAGACTTTCATTGTGCACTGCATTGCTGCATATGCTAGTCAGTGCTAGCCACTTGCTAAGAGACATGAAACACAGAATTCTGGACCAAAGCAGAAAAGGGGGTTAGGCCCAGCGCACTGTTCAAGGCCTGGAGAGATCCCCAGTCTTTGGTCAGACGATTCTGGGTGTTTGCCAATCTCCCTTTCTCAAGTGCCTTACTTATTTTCCTTTCAACATGAGGTAATATTTGCAGTGGTAAGAAGCATATTAATGTTTGTGCTTAAGTGTTTTAGAACAATTTTCTTCTCTTAACTAGGGAAAACATTGTTCCTAATATTTTTGCACCACAGATGTGCTTAGCAAACTTTGTGTGTACTTTTCCAAACGATGTGTGAGATGGCACATAGAGGCTGGGTGTGAGAAGGGTGGCAGGGGTGCCAAACCAGGCCAGTTTCCCTAAGTTCTGATTTGAATGAATTATAATTTTACTCAAAGGTGTGCTATTTCGTAATTCAGTGTAATGGAGAGACCCCAATATGAGCTATGAAAACCCTGGAAGGAGATGTTGGGGGGATGGGCTCCTCTCAAGGAGAAGGCGCTGGCTGATTACAACGGTGAGAACCCACAAAGAGGTGGGGGCCAGGAGGACAGATTTAGGATTCCCACAGCTCTGACCAAAATAATTTTCCTGCAACTCATGTCCAAGGGCCGCTGACTTCAGGAAACTGAGTTGATGATTCTGCAATGCTTTCTAAAAAATAAGCTTCTGTACCTGCATTTTCTTTCAGCTCAAGAGAATCTTATTACTTCATGTTCACTTGAATCCTCCTCTTGAATCTTGTTGATGTTAGAAGTCTCGGGCATCTAGCCCTAGTCCAAACAGGTCACCTGGTTTTACCACATCACTTTGGTCTTGTCACTGATCACTCTTGGTGTTTTTATCTTGCTCTGAACCCATTGTGGGACAGCCAAGGATCTCAGGATTTTGATTTGCTGGTTCTAAGATATGACAGTCCCGAATCACATTGTAAGAGTTAATGAATTACTATTCATACAAAAATTTTACAAAAAAACTCCCTACCCAGCCCAGCTACTAATTTCCTATACCTGATACACAGAAGTAGTTTTAATTAAAGATAATATCTGCAGAGACAACAATTTTATAACCTGCCCCTTCTAGGACTACGAAAGTTTTAGTTAACAACATTGTAATGACTGAATTATATGTTGACTCTTCATGGGTTCCTGTAGCTCTGTCTTAAGTATCATGTAAAAGTATTTCTTATTTGTGAGTTAAGAAATAAAAACATCATTTTAAGATAACTGAAGTATACAATGAGGCGAACGTGTATACAATTTTCCTAAATCGTCTAAGATATCAGATGATAGCAATAGCTCCAAAATTGTATCTGGCAGCACCTTCCTGGTGGGGAGTTGCTAGTGATCCTATAGCTAAGAACTAAATCAATGCCCTTGTGCTTTCAGACCTTTAGAAGCTTCCAGTGGGGCCAACCGGATGCCATGTATGAGAAAACAGATACCAGAGTTGCCTGTGGAGTTTTACGAAAATGCAATGATCTCATGGTATGTAACTCAATGGAGGAAGTTTTAACAAAAATTTCTGTAGGCTCAGCCTCTCCGTATTGCAGCATCATTCACAGTCCTCTGCAAGTTAAGCCCACACATCTCCACACTACTCATGCCCCAGCAGAGGAAGTGGGGTCCACATGTTCTGCGCTATGTCTGGGTTCTATTTTGTCTAGTGGTCTTTGACAAGCCTGAAGTAAGTAGCTCCTGACACTCAGAATTTTAAAACTTTGTTGTTGTTGTACATATTTATGGGGTACAGAGTGATATTTCAATGAGTATATACAATGTGTAATGAACAAATCAGGGTAATTAGCATATCCATTACCTCAGACATGTATCATTTCTTTGTGTTGTGAATATTCAAAATCCCCTCTTCCAGCTTTTGAAAATATACAATAAATTATAGTTAACCCTATTCACCCTACGGTGCTACCAGCACTCATTCCTCCCATCTCCCTGTAATTTTGTATCCATCCCTTAACCAACCTCTCCCTGTCCTCCCCCGCCCCTTCCCAACCTCTAGCAACTTGCTATTTTACTCTCTAGCAAGACCTTTTTTGATTCTGGATTTTTCAGGTTTTCTCACAAAGGATACTGCCCAGAGACGTTTGTAGCTTACTTTTGTTTGTTCATTTGTTTGATTTTTCCCTGTGATCCAGTGCGAATAAATAAGGCAACACTAAAATTGCATACATCCTTCAGAGCAAATATTGTGAAGGTCAAGAACTCCAACTCTAAATACACCTGATTCCCGAAGGTCTCCACAAGTCTTTTTAAGTCTATCTACTTCAAGATAAAAAAGAAATGCAGGATGTTATAAGACAGCAGCATGCATCAGGAAGGAATTATCTCGGGGAGTGGTGGGACGGGGCAGGGGAGGATAGAGCCTGGTTGTCTGCAGTCTGTCCTCTTTCTCTTTAGGCTGGGTGACCTTTTACGTTGGTGCCCTTCCTCCAGCCTCGCACCTTCCAGGCCTCTGTTTAGTTCAGGGTATCTGTTTCCTCTCTTTTCATACTGCAGCTCTTGTAGAATCTCCTGGACTTTACTCTGTTCTGGTCGTTTTATGACAAATTTTTTCCATTCTAATGATAAGAGCAAAACAAACAAAAACATCTTTTGATCATTCTCTCTGCTGTTACTGCCAAGTTTTTTGTTTTGAGTTTTATTTATTTGTTTTTTTTGATCACATTCATTGCATTTCTGTTTTCTCTTTTTCACATTTTTGTTTCTTGTATATCCATTCACAGTGAGAAAGTGTAATCCTTCCTTTCCCCTCATAATTTGTCCCCACGTTGTACCTATTAGCCAAGCAGCATGTTCTCCTTCCTGAGCTGCCCCTCAGAACAGGGATCAGGCCTTGCATGCCTTTTCCTGGACTTAGCATCCCAAGGTCGCTGGCCAGACGGATCACACCATCTCGTTTCTTCTCTCACTGACAACAGCAGTCACCCTGACCCCATGTGTCCCTGTCTTCGTGACTGAACTGCTTAGTTCCACACAGTCTCCCTCTCCTCTCAGGCTTGCTGCACATTTATGCCGTGGGAGGAGCTGCTCATCTACTTCCATGGTTTCTGGAAGCAAAGAACTAACTTGAGAGACTGCTATTCTATCAAACCGAAAATAACAACACAAAACCAAAAAAGCTCCTGCTCTATGATCTATTTCACTTATCTATTTTTGCATTTTAGAATATTTTGACAAATAATGGTTGTATATATTTAAGGCATGCAAAGTAATGATTTGATGCGCATATATAGTGTGTAATGATTGTCATTATAAAATTAACACATCTATCACCGCCATGCAGTACATCAGGTCTCCAGAACTTCTTCATCTTATAACTAAAATTTCGTACTTTGTGATCAACATCTTCCCCACCCATTTCCCTCACCATCCGGCTCCAATTTCTATGACTTTTATTTTGTTTAGATTCCACATATAAATGAGATCATGCAGAATTTGTCTTCCTGTGCCTGGCTTATTTCAATTAGCATAACGTCTATTGTGTTCCATTGGTCTTTGTGTCTGTTTTTATGCCAGTATTATACTCTTTTGATTACTGGCATTTTTCACAGAAATACAAAAATAATCCTAAAATCTGTGGGGAATTGCAAAAGACCCAGAATAGCCAGAGTAACTTGAGAAAGAACAAAGCTCTGGTCATCACACTCCTTGATTTCAATTGATGTATTTTAAATACTCCCCTTCCCAAACACTACTACCACTACCACCATCCACATACGTGCACACACACATGTATGAACACACCCTCAGCATAACTGACCGGATTCATAAACACAGAATGCTGACTCAGCCACAGACAGCTCCATAGCTGACCATTTCCTGCCTTGCACATGTGATTTATTCTAATTCCCTCGCATCCCATCAGCAAAAGAAAAAGATCTATATATACTATCAACTAAAATACCATTATATACCATAAAGATGTGTATATATATATTTTTCTGTACAGTATATAGATACATATTATATACTATAAAGATACACAAACAAATCACATTATAAGTAGCTCACAAACTCCTTAAAGACAGAAATCATAACATAAATGTTTGCTTGTTTTATTTTTGTGTTTTGTTTTGTTTTGTTTTTTACTGTGATTGCCAGGCATTATGTTGGGAACCTAGAAAGCCTCAAGAAATTCTTGTTGAGGACTTGAACAACTAAATAACTTAACTTTACCTGGTTAAAGTTGGTCCACTGGGAGTCCAAGAAGAGATGAGCTGAAATTCTAATATGCATCTATCTTTTTCCCATTTCTGATATGGATTTTATCACAACCCTACAGATGGGTAGGACACATTTTTCACTGAACAGTTTGCCAGTGTCTTAGTGTAGACATTCTTACATCTTTTTATTTTTTCAACTCTCTCTTTCTACTTTTCTCCACTTCAAGGTAATGATCCTTGAATTTATAACACCTCCTGCCTCAAGGTAATGATCCCTGAATTCCTATCTCTCTCTAATTTTATTCATTTCTCTACTACATATTTTTTTTTACGCCTCACACTTTTTTGTTCCCTCATGCCTATTTCTCTATTTCTGTCTTGTATTGTCTTTCTATTTAGCTTGATTAAAAATTAAAATTAAATATACTATTGTTGTTTGGGCAAGTAACTACACATGTCAAAACCCCTCTTTAGATTTTGAGACCTATTTCTTCTTCAAAGCCATTCCTCTGCTTTACTCCTGGATCACCCACAGGAAACTGATAAACTGAAGAGATTGAGCTGCCACTCAAGCACACCCACCACCACACCCCCTTCTTCCATTTCAAGGATGAAATGACACTATTGTATTTTGTAATAACACTTTAGATTTATCTCCAGAGGGCTGAACTTTATCTAAACAAGTTCTTTTGTCCCATGTTCGTGTTTACAGTAGCATAAAAAAAACTGCAAAAGCAACAAGAAGGTAGCAAATGATATCTCTGAAATGTCATAGAGAATCTTGGCAGCAATAAAATGCACCCAGTCTTCCAAGCAGATGTAAAGCCATTCCTCAAAGAAACAGGCAGATTTACAGAGTTAGTAGATGCTGATTAGGCTTAAAAAGGCAGCTATTCAAAGGGAATCAGGAGGCACTTTACTGAGCAATACCTTAAGGGACAGAGGTCTGGAGGGTTGAAGCAAGCCTTGGCCTGTGTTCTCCTTACTTTTTCCTCCCTTTTAGGTGCTTTAGAACTTAATAACAAGCTATATTATCTCGTCATCCAAGAACTCAGGTCAGTCTAAAGAGGGATTTTTATAACAAAAACTCTCATACCCCCTTAATATTTCAAAATAAAAAAAGAGGTTTTGTTTTAAAAATAATAACATTTCATATCAAACTCTACCTTCTCATTTTTCTTGTATTCTTGATAAAAGGGGGGCCTGGTAATACCAAGCCCACATTTTCTCAGGACAATGATGGGCAACAATGGTTGTTGCTGGGCAATGACTTCCTCATTTGAATGGGTCTTTGTCTGTTTCACCATAGTGTCTACTATCTCTTAATTTGTTTCACTTCATTCATCTGAGTAGCACAACTGAACTATGAAGACATTTGCAATTTCTGGCTTAAACCTTCTGAGAGGTAAGGTTGATTTATTCAGGACTGATCCCTTGCAAGCTGGCTCAACAGAAACCGGGTGTAGTCCAGTGATCATGTGAATCAATTCTGGTCTGGACTCTAGTCCACATCTGACAATACTGAAAAATAAGACTGGTGCTTCCTCAATCATGGCTACTTATATGATGAATTCTGCTTGTCATGTCCTACAACTCCAACTGCAAGACTTGAGACTGAACCCTGGATCATGCCAGGGAAGAGGCTGGTTCTCACCATCAACCATGAGAGTTGAGTTGAAAGGCATGATTCTACCATACTATGTTACTATTGTGTCCTTGTCCCTTATCAAATCATCATGGGCTGATGGTTTTCTTATCACACCACTTAAAGCCTCCACAGTCCAAAAGAGTCTTTTGCCAAGAGTCTGATTCTCCCTGTTGATAGATCTCTGGCTTAGACCTAGCATGTAATAGGCAATAGGGGCTTATACACCTGTTACTTATTTCCTTGGATTTTCTCTAATGACACTGCTAAAGTAGCCTTTGTGAGAGTGCTCCTTGGCCATTTCCTTTGCTTTCCATGATGATCAGTACTGGGCATCTGGCCAAGAATCCACCAAGAATTTCTGGTGTAAATCAAAGTATTAGAGATCAACATCCCATCTTAGGGATGGGATAAGTCCTGGCAGTATCTACTTTGGGCAGCAGAATGGCTATTGTAGAATTCAACATGCTATTGTAGAATTCAATGTGCCATTCAGGACCTACACACCAGGTCACTATGAGTTTTCTCTGCTGAAGAGAATCAGGCTTGATGTTAGAGCTGCTTGGGTATGCAAGGTCTCTCCAGAAAGTATCCAGCACGTAAAATGAAAAGTAGAGACATTTATCAAAGAAGATACAAGATATAAGAAACATTGTACATAAAACAAGGATGCCTCATTCCCCTTCAAAAGGTAGGCATGTTGGGACCTCACGTAGTTCTCCCAGTGTCTCTTAAGCTAAACCGGGCATGTTCAGAATTCTCAGGTGTTCTGCTTGTTGCAGGCCTTCCAGAACGTGCATCACTTTCAACAGATTCTCAGCCACTTTTGAAGCATTTGTGCCACACTTTTGTTTTATGCTGCATTCATTGCATCGTCCCTGAAAGCCTTCTGAATCATCTGAATAGTTTCCATGGAGGAATATTCAAACTTAACACAAAATTTGATGCAGATTCATTGCTCTACTTGATTAGTCATTTTGAATATGATGGCCACACAGTACACATGCTCACTCAGT
>CAUYRT010064306.1:0-10869 GCA_963574885.1 Lepilemur ruficaudatus
TAGCCGGGCATGGTGGCACATGCCTGTAGTCCCAGCTACTCGGGAGGCTGAGGCAGTAGGATCGCTTGAGCCCAGGAGTTTGAGGTTGCTGTGAGCTAGGCTGACGCCACGGCACTCACTCTAGCCTGGGCAGCAGAGTGACACTCTGTCTCAAAAAAAAAAAAAAAAAAGTTAACTAACGTCTCGACTTCTCAAAGCCTTGAAGATGCTGCTATGCATTGGGAATCTTTAGAGAAGATTCTAGTATGCAGCATTTTCCCAATTTATTTTATCAGAGGATCAGAGATTTGTGAGACTGATGTTTCACAGGACACCCTTGGGAAAGTGTGTTGGCCTTGCTAGGTAAACCCTTTCTTATGTTCAGGTAAAAATACTGCTAATATAGGTCAATGACAAAGTGAAGTTCTTAAGGATACAGTGGGACCAGGGAGTTTAGTTTTCAGTGGGAGTAGGAGGGTTTAGAACTCAGTTTCCCTTTGCTTCTTCCAGAGGCCTTCTCCTGGCTGATGTGAGATGTTGGAAGGTGCCCTTCACTTAGGAAGGCTACATGAATTCTGGCTGTGGCTCAGGAAAAGGGATGCTACAAGCAAGTGTTTCCAGCCAGCTCTGATTCTGACTTGGGAGAACAGTACTCTCTTTACACTTTCTTCTCCCAACAATGTGGAGGCAAATCTGGAGGGTCAGAGAGATTGCTTCTTGATAGGGTTTCACTAGGTTCTTGAGGCATAAGGGCAGATCCTGGTTTTGTGGGGCTTGAAGGTTACCCGGTTTGGAGGTAGGAGGAACTTGAGAAAAAGAACATAAAATTAGGAGCAAAAGTGACTATCTATTTAAAATGAGGAGAGGAATCACAACAAATCAGATTTTAAAAACTGACAAGTAGACTGGGCACAGTGGCTCACACCTGTAATCCTAGCACTCTGGAAGGCCGAGGTGGGAAGATCGCTTGAGGTCAGGAGTTGGAGACCAGCCTGAGCAAAAGTGAGACCCCGTCTACTAAAAATAGAAAAATTAGCTGGGTGTGGTGGCGCATGCGTGCGTGCCTGTAGTCCCAGCAACTCGGAGGCTGAGGCAGGCGGGTGGTTTGAGCCCAGGAGCCCAGCTGCAGTGAGCTATAATGACTCCACTGCACTCTAGCCCAGGCAACACAGGGAGACCCTGTCTCAAAAAACAAACAAACAAAAACCCACAAAAAACTGACAAATACTATCAACAAATCACAAAATCCAGAAAAACGACATAAATCTTATTAACTGCCTGACATACTTCTACATTTTAGAAAATATTTTTTTGCTACATGCTTGTTTGCCTCTTTATATGAAGATTTCACATTTAGAAAGGACATTTTACATAGAATAGAAAGACAATTCATGCTTTCCTCTAGCAAGCTGGTTTGAAATTTGTTTTTTTTCATTGATAGTTTAGAAAACTTTCTTTCAGCATCACTACTTATTGGAAATGTCATGTAAAGTTTTAGGATTCTTGTCAAATTTTGGAAACTTTTATCTGGTTTCTATCATTTACCAGATTTGAGAGCATTTCAAATTTCTGGTCAGTATTGATTGTAACTCTTCTTTGAATTGAAGACACTCATTGAACACTTTGTCATCAGTGTCCTAGTGTAGCGGCTTGATAATGAGCTTTATGTTGAGCCCTGAACCTTCACATCATCATGGTTCTAGGTGAGTTAGCACCATGGGAAAAGGAGTTTTACTGAAAATGATCCCTATACCTCCATATAGGGATGTTGGCTGGCACTAACTCAGAAATACACAGAAATGTTCGTATAGCTCCTAAATACATCCCACTAAATTCAAACGAAATGTATCCTCAATTTAACTTCCCTTTAGCTTGATCTGCAAAATTCCCATGCCACTTTAAAAACACTCACCTTGTGTTGTGAGGGTGGAGAAGCCGGAAAGGAAGAGAACAATGGAATTAATTGATTGTAGTTAAAATATCTTAATTGTACAAATTTGACAAAAACATATAACCATGTGAACATATTGCCAGGATCTCTCCCTCACTGAATAGAGACTTCTGATAAATCTCTTTCCAAGTTTTAGCTAGCACACATGGCTTTTGCCCTTTTCATTTTCTTCCTCCTTGGAACTCATGTATAATCATGGAGGTGGCCCAGCCGTCCTGTGACCACAAAATGACAGCATGAGGACAAAAATCACATGCAAAGATGGAGGCACAGACAGGTAGAAAGCTCCTGGCTGATGTCATTGCCTGTCTTCAGGCTTCTTGGCACATGAAAAAAAATTGTCATGTGTCCTGTTATTTGCTAATAGATGCAATTACAAATTGAAACACTTCCCATGATAGCGGTTTTGAATTAAGGATCCAGGGAACAGAATTTCTTTTACCACCTTATGGGACTTTAAGCATTTAAAAAATTGGTTGGTTTATGCAATGAATAATGCATGTTGTTTTCAAAAGTCTTTCCCATACTTTTCATTAACATTTTAAAATCAGGAAATATTTGAAGTTTTAAAATGATACCATCAATATTTGAGTTGATTTTTCAATGTTATTTAAATTCCCTCTCTATAGTCTCATTGCATGAAATTTTTACTTGGATATGATATTGATTGAAGATAATTTTCATGGTTGACTTACATTTCGTATATCTTTATTTTGTCCTTTTGTAAAATAGAAATAATTATTAGTTCCCATTAAGCATAAATTATGTAAATAAGTTTGTTGTAATGTTTCATATATTATGGATAAAGTAGTCAAACATTACTCCTATGATATTTCGCTTACATCTTAATGCTCACACTAGGGTCCTATAAAATAAGGTCTTAAGTGTATATAGGATCATTGCTTAAGCTAATAGATTTTGGGATATTTTCAGGGTAATACTTTAGAATTGATCATATTTTTGCTGAAAGCCTACCTGATATTCTTTACCTAAACCAGACATAAAGGATGAATGAGTTTCACCTGACCTTTCAACCATGTTTACATATTTCTTATTATTTAGTGATATCTGGTTTTATATTTCATGTTCTGCATATGGGTTCCCACTTCTCACCCCTCCCATGATTTGGCAGTTCAATCCGGAGTTCACAATATGTCATACAATCTCCCTTCCCTCAACATAAGGTTTCCTTTTCTTGTAGAATTTTTCTACACAGTGTACCACTCTATTCTTTTATTAGCAAATAATTGAATCTTTACTTATAGTAAGTTACTTAATCATTTACTCATTCAACAAATATTTAATGAATGTCTCTGTATAACAGAGTTCTAGGCACTGGAGATATTGTACAAATAAGGGTGACAAGGTTCTTGCTCTCATAAAGCTGACATTTTAGCAGAAGCAGACAGACAATAAACAATGTTGTTTTAAAACTAGGAATGGATCTAGGGAATGGTTTCCTAAAACTCATGATTAAAGGAACCAGCAGTTCAAAAAAATATCTCCTACTTAACTAGAATGGTCTTGTGCCCTCTTCTTCTTAAAATTCTCTTAGATGTCAATTCATGGCACTGACACTTCTCTTAAAGACTATAAATGCTTGTTAACAGCTTAGGGGCAGGAGTAAGTTTAGGAAGGACTTGTGAAAATACTGCAGATTTTTCATGGTATTGAATCATAGCATGTTAAAACAGGGGATAGTCTACTAATATTATCTGGAAGCCACCTGGATTATCAGGTCAAACAATTAAGATCTTGGACCTGAAGTAAGGGCACATTGCGTGCACATATTCCAGGCCAGGATGTCTATTTCCTAGGATGATGCCAAATTGGGGAGGTTCCGGGGGCAGATGCCAAAATATGAAGGAGACTCCTAGAGATGGGTAGATTGATGAAAGAAAGTACTGAAGGTGAACCTTGCTATTTCTATTGGAATTAACCTTACCTGGACCAACCAAAAAAAGAAAAAGAAATACCTGGATTTGATGACTTCATTCTTTTATCATTCATCTTTCTTCAGTTATGTAAGAGAATAATATGGAAGTTACTACAAAAAGTAATTACAAAGTAATTGATTACTTAAGCCCACATAACCTACATATCAGGATGTGGTGTTCCTGCCCACATTCCATTGCAGTTTCAGTTTTGAGTGACTTTAGTGCTGGGCTTCTCCTAGCCAGTGGGAAATGGATGATAAATAAACTCACTTCTTAATGGAGTCACTGTGGACATTGTGGGTAGGATAATTCTTCATTGTACAGGACTGCCCTGCACATTGTAGGATATTTAGACATAATGACAGAGGCATCTCAGCCCCCATCATTATGATAATCAAAAATTTCCCCAAGCATCCCTACAAGGGAGGGAGACTGAATCATCCCCCTGGTTGAAAACCACTGGTAATGGGGAAAAATATGTAAATACATCACTTCCATGTGACATAATATGTGCTAGGCTAGATGTTTGTGTTCAATGCTGTGGGAACACAGGGTAAAAGGGATCTCATTGAATCTGGTGTCTCCCACAGGCATTTAAATGGGGGTTATTCCTATCAAATAATCCAACAATGCCATTCCTACTCAAAATATTTTAGAACTTCTCTTCTAGGTTTACTTTTAGAACCTGAGTCATATTCTTTTGAATTTGTTCAACGGAGGAAACTTTTTTCCTTTGGAAACATCTCAAAGTCACTTGTAGCCAAGCCTTGTGAATAAGATGAGTGAACAAGCTGGACAATATTATTTTTAGTTAAAAACAGTTTCACAGAACACAAAATTATGAGCTGACACTTAGTAGTTATTGAATTATGAAAAGCACTTAGTCCAGGTTTTAATAAGATTTAGCACTTGGTTCATTATTTTTCATATTCTTATTATTACTATCACAAGCTTGTTAGCACTCTGTTAGGTACAGCAGGTACAGAAATGAAAAACAATCCCTGCCTATAAGGAGTTAACTATCTAGTAAAGGAGATAGGCAAGTAAACCAATGATTGCAGTAAATATGTATAAGTGAGTGTTAGAAGAGGAATAGTTGTGTTGCTATGGGAGTACAAAGGCAG
The DNA here is from genome assembly GCA_963574885.1 of Lepilemur ruficaudatus. Classification (NCBI taxonomy): domain Eukaryota; kingdom Metazoa; phylum Chordata; class Mammalia; order Primates; family Lepilemuridae; genus Lepilemur; species Lepilemur ruficaudatus. The sequence continues at coordinate 4,992 of CAUYRT010064306.1, forward strand.
GGCACTAGGTCAATCTAAAGCAAAGAATATGGAAAGTTTGCAGAAGGAAGTTAATGCTTTATTCTGAGTTTTGAATATAGAGTGCTAACTGGCTTGGAGGAGGAATGTAAAGATATTCTAGGCAGAATCAGCAACATATCCAAAGATATAAAGGATTGACGTGTGGTGCACTCTGTGAGCTTCAAGTTCTGTAGTGTTTGAAGCAGATGGCATCTGTTAGGGTGGGGCGGGAGATGACACTGGTGAGATAGGTAACGTCATTTGTCATACCCCTTTTATGTGCCATGCCAAAGAATTTGGACTTTGTATTGAAGATGAAGGATAGCCGTGAAAGATTTAAAGAGTAGAAACCTGATGATACTTGCATTTTCAATCATTCTAGCAACAGGAAAACGAACTGGGGAGGATGAAACCAGAGACAGCTGTCAAGATGCTAGGAGAGACGGGAGAGATGATGAGATCCTAAATAAAGAGGTAGGAATGAGGATGAAATGGAGGGGAAGGATTTAAAACCTTAAAAGAAATTATAAAGTAACAGTAATTACAACATAGCTATTGATCAGGAAAAGAGATCCATTCTAATGAATGGACCAGGATAGAGTTCAGAAATCAGCATGTGTACAGGAATTATATACACAGTAAGAAGGCATTTTAATTTAGTAGGATATAGACTATTTAATAAAAAGATATTGGTTAGAAGGATATATTAGTTTTCTAATTAGCAAATTACAAAAACCTGGTGGCTTAAACAGTATAAATTTATTATCTTACCATTTTGTAGGTCAGAAATTTGACATGGGTCTCATTGGGCTAAACTCAAGATGACAGTAGGGCTTCATTTCTTTTTGGATTCTCTAGGTGATAATCTATTTTCTTGCCATTTCCAGCTTCTAGAAGCCACCCTCATTCCTCGAGTCTCAGTCCTCTCTTCCCTTTCCAAAGCTGCAACATTGCATTTCTCTAACCTTTCTTCCGTAGTCACATCTCCCTCTGACCACAGCTAGGAAGTTTTCTCCACTTTTAGGGATTCATTTAATTAGATTGAGCCCCACAATAATCTCCTCATCTCAAATTCTATAACCTTAACCACAACTGGAAAATCCCTTATGCCATGTAAGGTAACAACATATTCTCAGGTCTGGGGTTTAGGGAATGAACATCTCTGTGGAGCCATTATTCTGACTACTACAGGTGAAAAAAAATGTCAATTTAGATCCCTACCTCACATTATAAACAAAGAATAAATTAGTGACGGATTAAAGATCTAAACATAAAAACTAATGAAATTTCTAAAGTATGAGAAAAAAATGTAGGAGGATATCTTTAAATAAGGAAGACCTTCCTGAATAGGATAAGAAACTCAGTGATTGTAAATAAACTATTGACACAGTTGACCCAATATTTAAATTATTTAAAACATCTGTAAAATGAAAGATAACACAAAAAGTTAAAAAGTTAACAGTCAAGCATCAGAGTAGGAGAAAATATTTGCAACATATATAATAGATAAAGATAATATTCATAGTATAGAAAGAGTATCTACAAATCAATAAGGAAAAAAAAACAGCCAAAAAGAAAAATGGGCAAAGGATAAAACAGCTGATTTAGAGAAGAAATAAAAATAACTAATAAACATAGAGAGGGGGAAAGATAAATAGTTATCAGGGAATATTATTTAGGAATTTGTACATATGTGGTAAATCTTTGAAGAAAAGCAACAGAATGATAATATATGCTCAAGACAATGGTTCCTTACATATATATATCCTGAAATATATTCAGGATAATGTGGGGTAGTGAGGAACATACTGGGAGCTTTAACATTATTGATAAATATTCTGTTTCTCAAACTGAATGGTAAATTCATAGATGTTCATTTTTATTTTTAAATATCATTAACTTACATATATATTACACTTATTCTTTTTTGTGTATCCAATGTACCATGATTTTTAATATAGAAGAACAAGTTTTAAAACTTTTTATTTTGAAACAACTTATTTGAAACAATTCCAAGCTTAGAGAAAAGTTGTAAGAATTGTACAAAGAACTTTCTTATACTCTTTGTCTAGAGAGGCTATCAAGTTTTGTCAGTTTTCCCAAAAATATTCTTTGTAGCAGAAGGATCCATTCCAGGTTTATGTGTTGTACTCAATTTGTTATGTCTTTCTAATCCCTTTCACCCTGAAACAGTGCTTCAGTCTTTTTTTTGACTTCCATGACCTTGACATATTTTTAGACTACAGGCCAATTCTTTTGCAGAATGTCTCTCAAGTTAGGCTTATCTGAAATTTCCCTTTGATTAGACCCAGATTGTTCGGAAACATCATAGAAGCGAAGCTGAGCTCTTACTGAGTCCCAATGAGTAGCTCATGATGTCAGTATGTCCCATTTCTGGTGATATTAATTTGATCAGTAGATTAAGATGGTATCTGCCAGGTTTCTTGACTGAAAAATTACTCTTCTACCCTTCTGTGAGTAATAAGTATTTGGGGGGAAGTACTTTGAGACTGTGTAAAATTCTGTTCCTCATTCCACTTTCACCCACTGGATTAGCATCCATTAATGTTTCTGAATTTTTATTAAGCTAATTGCCAAAAAGTGATTTTCTAATTCCATCATTCCTTCTACATGTGTTAATCCAGAGAATGTGACTTCCAGATAGCCCTACTTCCAGAGATATTCATCGCTAACATTCACTTTTGACAGTCTGGTAGGGATTTTCTCTGGACGTTCAGGTATAAGAATGAGAAGCCAATGGTTGGATAGATCCAGAGTAGTTTCAAAGGAGTAAGGAAGTTAATTGTCTGGGCGAGAGTGGAGTTGACGGGAAGGATCACTGGGTCTAGCTGGATAAGGAAAGAGGCAGCTGACAGAGTAGGAGGAGCTGGAGAGAGTTGAGGCCCAGAACCTCGATGGTGCTAACACAGTGGAAGCGCACCTCCGGAGAAGTACAAAGATATTAGAGCATTTGGGTTCAAGTGCTGGGATTTTTACTTTGGATTTCCCAGCTGCTTCAATCTTTATATTTACACCTCACTGATTAATCACATGGAGTGATTTATACCAATTGAAGAAACAAATCATCACTGCCTTTACTTGTGAGTCTGACAATTTTGGGGTCTTGGTGGTGTTAGAGTTTTACTACCTCTGACACTTGAAGTTTTGTTTCAAGGTCATAAATGAAACACCGTATTTTGTTTCAGATACTATTTCCCTCAGTGAGACATTAATTCTTCCAGCTTCTTTGAAAGAGGAGAACAAATGGCAGACCTTTGTTGTTTTTGCTCATAATCCAAACAGAAATTTCCTTGTGCTTAAATCTTCTCACCAAATGAATCTGTTCTAAATTTGACTCATCAAACATCATTATCAGAATTAGTCATATTTGAAAGCCCTAAATCTCTGAACTTTTTGACATTTTTATTAGGCCTATAGTTTCACTTCTCATGAGAGTCACCTTCTCCAACTTTAAACTCTGTGTTAAAGTAAAAAATGCTTCCTCCTACCATTGTTTTTATGCCCACATGGTCTTTCTGCCATGTCCAGTGACTCATCTGCAGAATTTACGTGACTGAAAATTTAGTCTCAAATCATTGTCTAAATAACACCCATTTTTTTAGGACTAGTCAAGTGCAGTAGTGAGAAGCGGGGAAAGAGTAGAACAAGAAGTTTGATCTGTAACTGACTGTGAACAATCAAGTGAGATAACTCACTACCTTCAGACCAGCCACAGTTACTCATTTTTAAGCCAATGCAGAAAACCTCCTGTGCTACTGAAGCTTTGTAACTTCAATACAAAGCTTCAGACAGAGCAAGTGTAAGCTACTTCAGAACCCTGGAAAGAGTCATTCAAAATTACAGCACTGAAAATGCACTGAATTATCCAATGCAATAAAAAGTGCATATAAAATTTAATAGTCATCAGTGTAAAAGGCCATAATACTTGAAGTAGTTAAAACATGTTGCAATCTTCTCAGTTCAGACAGTTCCTCCTCTGTTTCCAGGAATCAGAGGGGAAAACGACTGATCTCCTTACTTTGCAGCACGCCCATGTTACTAATCTGTGATTTCAATTATCTGTACTCAAGGAGAAAGATATCAATATGGGTAAGACAACTGATAATATGCTAAGGCTTTCCTTCCCATCAGCTCTGCATCTGAATTTCTATGAAAACACTACTTACTGAGACGCTAGGACCTGGAAGGCAAATGTGTTCTCCTGTTTCTTAACGGATCCTTTAAATATTCCTTATTTATGAATGATGAAATTGCTATATGGAGCAAATACTGCCTGCTTGATTGTCAAACCAAAAACTACTTCCTCTTCCTCTTCTCCTTCTCTTCCTCTATCTTTTTCATAAAAGAATGGAAGGAGCTAGCTTCTTAAATGTCAGACTCACAGCAATAAAGAACCTACCCATCTTTCAAAGCCTCTGAAAGATGTCTAGAGGACAAATAGGGGGCAGTGGGACAATCCACACCTTCTCGAACCCTTTTTTCTCTTAGCCAAGATGCCGACTCATGTCTGTCTGATTCTCTTAACTGCTAGATTATGAAAAATTAGGTCTTTGAAATGAGAATGAGAAAGAAAAAAAATATCATGTATATTCATTTGGTTTTAAGGAAATGGATAAATTGGTCACACCACTCCAACTGTACTTGTTGTCATAGTAGCATTGCCAATTTTTCTATGCAGTTGGTAATTGCTACCCTATATCTTATATAGAATATAAGACCCATTCTGGTGCAACAATAAATATTAGAACAGTCTTCAAACCCATCATTAGATGAGGCTATACATGCTGTAACTAGAGCAGGTGCAAGCTACCTCAGAACCCTGGAAAGAGTCATTCAAAATTACAGCACTGAGAATGCACTGAATTGTCCGATGCAATAAAAAGTATACATAAAACTTAATAGTCATCAGTGTAAAAGGCCATAATACTTGAAAATTAAGACTGTTTCGATAATGTTAAGTTAAACTGATGCCCCAAACCAGGAAAATGGTACAATGCCTAAACTCACATTTATATTTCTTGAGTTTAATAAGTCTATAACAGTTTAACAAAAAGAATGAAAGCAATATATATTACAACAGCTTTGTTTGCCTCTATTTAGACAAGTAAGATCTTAAGCTTCTCCATAGTTTTCCTTATAAAGCTGACTGATTCTTAATGCATTTCAGCTAATGTTTTGCTTGATATGTCTTGGTTACTTTGGTTACCAGGCTTGAAGTTTCCTTTCCACTGTTTCTGCCTGCTCTTTAGCCTAGGCTAGTACTGTTGTCATGAGGTATGTCGTCACCCACGCCTGTTTATCTTTTACTGAGTCAATGAAGAGGAAAGATGGTCAGGAAGAAAGGGTGAGAAACCACACAGCACACTTCCCTCCAGCTCCTGTCTGTAATTAAAAGCTCCATGACATTCCATCCAGAAATCAAGAAGCATGTCTTTGGAAACTGAAATTAATAAAAAGCATCTGCGGAGCAGTTGAGATCATGGACTTTGGCCTCAAGCAGACCGGGATTCAAACTCTGGTTTGTTCTCTTAATATCTACATGACCTTAGGTAAGTTCCCTAATCCCTCTAAGTCTCAGTTTTCTGAATTATAATTGTCTCATAGAGTTTATTGTTAGGATCAAATTAGATAATGTATGTAAACATTCTACATGGAGCCTAGCATATGGTAAGCATTCAAAAATGCTATCTAATAAAACATTGGTGCTATTCATATAAAAATATTTTTCTTTGAAAAATGTACTATAACCATGGTAGATGTTCCCATATCCTTTTGAGGGATTGATTCAGCAATGACCTGGTGCCTAAAAGTTGCTGTACTTGCATCACTTTGTTAGTTAAGAAGAGACAGGTTCTGG
>CAUYRT010064307.1:0-18905 GCA_963574885.1 Lepilemur ruficaudatus
TGCAGGGGTTGAATACAGGATGTAGGAGAAAGAGAATCACATTAAGGCTTTTCACCTAAGCAACTAAAGTAATGGAAATATTTACTGAGATGGGGAAAACCAGAGAAAGATCAAGTACAGTGGTGGTAGGAGTTGAAATGCGGAGTTCTTTATGGGATATATTATTTTTTCCCCATTTTTTTTCTTTATTGAAGTATACTTTACATATCATGCCTTTACTGCATTTTAAGTGTACAATTAAATGATTTTCAGTGAATTTACCGAGGTGTACAGTTAATCACATAAATCAGTTTTAGAGGAATTCCTTTCCCCTATTGAGACCCCTCATTCCGCTCCCCAACTACTTTTCAAGCATGTCCCACCCCTCCATAGTGCCCACCACGCCACTCTTTTGATTAATGCTTGCATGATATAACTTTTCTATCCTTTTACTCTCAAACTGCCTATATTATTATTACTTTTTAAAATAAACAGTATATAGTTGGATCATATTTTAGTCCACTCTGAAAATATCTGTTCTTTATCATGGTTATTAATCTGCAAGAGCTTAAGTCTGCCATTTTTTGAAGTGTTATTTCTCTCTTGCTGCTTTCAAAATATTTTCTGTGTTTCATAAGTTGGACTATGATGTGTCTTTGTGTGGATTTCCTTGGGTTTATCTTATTTTGGTTTCATTTAGCTTTTTGAGTCTGTAGATTTATGTCTTTTGTGAAATTTGGAAAGTTTGCAGTCATTATTTTTTGGGTACTTTTAAATCCTCTTCTCTCTCTCCTCCTCTGTGGATTCTGGTGACATGAATGCCAGGTCACTTTATATTGTCCCACTGATCTCTGAGCCTCTGCTCATCTTTTTTAGTCTATTTTTTCTCTCTTTTCACATTGTCTAATTTGTATTGTTCTATCTTTAATTTTGCTGATTTTTTTCTTGTCCCCTTCAATATGCTGTTGAGCCCATCCATTGTTTTATTTTATTTTTACCTTTGTTATTGAACTTTTCAGTTCCAAAATGTCCATTTTGTTTTTATTTATAGCTTCTATTTCTGTGCAGAGACTTTCTAGTTCTTTGTTTATTTTTTCTTTGCTTCTTTCTTTCTTTCTGTTTTCTCTTCTTTCCTTTCTTATTTCTTTAGCCTTTATTTCAAGCATATTCCTAATTGCTCATTGAAACATATTTTATCATAGCTGCTATAAAATCTTTGTCAGATAATTATGACATCTCTGTTACCTCAGTGTCGGGATCTATTTATCATCTTATTTCATATGGTTTGTGATTGTCCTGGTTCTTAGTGTGATGAGTGATTTTCAATGAAAACCTGGACATTTGGGTATTATGCTATGAGGCTCTGGATCTTACTTAAATCCTCTGTTTTAGCTGGTTTCCTCTCTCTGATTGGAGTAAGTGTAGGTGCCTGGTTACTGTCACAGAGGGGTAGAAGTCAAGTTCACCACTTGGCCTCCATTGACACATGAGATTGGAGAATTCTTTGTCACTTCTGAATAGGGGAAGAAGTTTCAGATCTCCACTAGGTCTCCACTGATGTTGTGTGAAGGGAGCCTCTTTATTACTGGGTAGAAATAAATAACATCACTCCATTACGTCACCTACCTCAGTGGTTGGGGAGAGAGGAGACTTTTATCTTCTGGCTCCCTACTCGCCCTTCTCTGGTAGCACCCCACAGGGGAGAGAGACGCCTCATCACAGCCTGACAAGGGTGGAAGTCTAAACTCCCCATTTGACTTTTGTTGGTGTGGGTCATAATTTTTCCTGTGATGTTTCGCTGTAGTAGAGTAGTTACTGTCTAAAGTTTTCTATCTTGCTAGGCTGCCTGTTTCCTGGTTCTTTGGGTAGAGAGAACAGTCCTTTTGGAAGCTATTTTTGTCTGTGTCCATTGCTGTTTCCCAGTTGCTTCTTCAGCTCCAAGTCTGGGCTATGAGTCAAAAAGAAAACCCAGTGAACTTAGCGCCATGGTATTACTCACATCCCACGGCCTCAGCTGGTCTGCTGCCTTCTTTCCATCTTTCAGAGTCTTCTTCTATTTGTTTTATATATATGATATCCAGGGATTTTAGCTGTAGTTAGAAAGAGGAATAGAGAAAAGTACATCTACTCCATCTTCCTAGATGTATAAATCTTTGCTCAACTTATTTTACTCTGTAATCCCTTCACAGAAAAAAATAAAATAAAATAGAACCTACCAAATTAGAATTTGCTTATCATCCTAATTATAAATTTATGAATGACCTGCATCGTCCCCCAATCCCTCCCCTTTTCCCCTGTTATAATAGAGGAGGTGCCTTTCCTGGGAGCTAAGGACACACCTCATCCCGCACGGTAGGTGCCACCCACTCTTGCTTCCCCAGGAGCATGAAAGCACAGGTTAATTATCTTTCTTTTTCCTTATACGTGGATTCATCCTGTCAGCTAGATTTGTCTACTAGCTTTTAATTGTGTTTAAGCCCTTTCCATTAAATACAAGTCAAACCCTAGCCTCGTTCTCTCCCCTCTTCTCTTCTTGAAAGAAAATGTTCTCATTTCTTCATCTTCCATTTATCCCTCCAATGTGGCTTTGGTTCCCATAATCCCACCTCCAGGTAGCTCTACTGCACAGGGGTATTTCCGTATGTCTTTTTGAACTCCCAGCACCTTTTGGCTCAAATGATCATTCCCTATTTCTTGCAACACTCTCTGTCCTTGGCATCCATGAGACAGTACTCTCCTGATTTTTCTCCTACTTCCCTTGCCACTTTTTTTGGTTCATTTTCTGGACTCATTCTCTTTTCCCCAACCAGTGAATGCTGGAGTTCTCAAAATTTGGTCACCGGCTCTTTTCTCAACTCAATCGAGTTTCTCCCTGGACATTGTCATCTACGCGGTGACTTCAGTTATCATTGGTATGCAGACAGCACACACATTTATATGCAGCCTCATCCCTCCTCCAAGTTTCAGACTTGGGGTTTGTATCTCCTCTCCGAAGGCTGAAAGTCCCTGAAAACCAGTGTGTTCAGAATTGAAATCAAGACCTCCCTAACAGTCTCCCAGGTGCTGCTCCGGCACGTAATCTGCTTCCTCTGTTCTCTGAGTCAGTGAACAGCACCGTCACCTGTCCAATTATAAAAGCCAGGAAGCCATCTTGCCAGGAACCTGACATAATGTCATCTTCTCCTTTATCTCCTGTATTCAACACATCACTGTGTCCTGTTGATTTTACCTCCTAAATAACTGACCAACCTATCCCCTTGTCTCCTGTCCCAGTGCCTTCACACTGATTCAAGAGACTGTCACCCCTCCTGCCACAGATACTGTCAAGCTGCCTAAACATTCCTCCACATCTACCCTTCTTCCTCATTGAGCTGGTTGCCACCCTGCAGCCAGAGTAATTTTTTCAAAATCCAAATTTCTCTGTCTCTCTCGTGTTTAATATCCCTAACTGCTTTCATAGTCTTGCCAGTGCTGTTAGACCAGACAGAGACATAGCTCCTTTACGTGGTCTGGGCTCTGCATGGTCTGCTTCTTACCTAATTTCCAGTCTCATTTTGCACAATTTTCCCCCAATTTCTGCTTCAGCCAACTGGCCATTTGGTGACAGTTATGTCCCCTCATGGGTCTGCCCCAGGGCATTTGCCTACAGCACTCTCTGTCTGAGCCCATTTATCTTCTTCTATTCCACCTTTTATCTTTTTCCCCGTAGCTTCCAATTCTTGGCTCCATCATAATTTCCTGATATCTCCCTGCAGTTTTTCATTTATTTGATGCCTACCATTTATGTTTATGCTACTCTGTTAGATGTTAAGAGCCAGAAGGGCAGGGAATGTCATTTATTACTTATTCCTATCCCCACATGTGTCACCAGGACTCACTGAGTCATTATGTTGCACATAATGCATGAAACCACTGGAGTTGTGCATCGCTGCAGCTGGGATTATTTTCTTCACATGGAGGAGATTTAAAATAAATATTTTGGAATAAATGATCCAATGAGATTAAATCAATGGGATTTAATATCAGTTAGGTATATGTACGGGAGTAATTGCTAAGAAAAAGTAAGATGTGGTTTTTAAGTTTTTGGCTTGGGTGATTTGATCGATGTTAATGCCTTTAACGAAAACGGAGATTACAAAAAAACTAGATTTAAGAGGAGGAGGTTGGGTTTACTTTTTGACACATAATTTTTGCTATGTAAGTGCAGATCACTAGTTTTCCATGGAGATCTGGGCTTCGGAAATTGATTTGGAGTCATCAGCATATGGATAATATTTACATTCATGTACGTGAACAAAATCTGGGTACTGGTGAGGGACTGAGTAGAGTGAGAAGAGAAGAGGGTCATAAAGAAGACCCTGGGTACCCTTCCAGAGATGAAGAGTGTGTCATCACAGAGGTCAGGGAGAGGAAGTGGCAGAGGAGAATGTGATAAGGGTTATGAGGAACTTCAACTCTCCACCCAGACGAGGAGTGGAGTAGGACTCAGTCTTTCCACAAGGGACGCAGGAAGGCACGGAATGAGTGACCAACGATAAACATAAGAATGCAGTGGACACTGAACTGCAAGATGGGGCTGGAGGAGGGCTTGACAAAGTGAGGTCCTGCTGAAGACCAGGACATTTGACATCTGAGTAATAGGTGGGGACAGAATGAGAGAAGGTAAAGGGATTTTCAGAGGAATGATAAAGGAGTCTGTGCTTGAGGATCTCATTTTCCCAGTGACATAGAGCACTTACTCATCAGCTGAGAGAATGAGGGTAGGGGCCTGGTGGGGAGCCCGAAGGCAAAGACAAGGCTGAGAGGCATCCCTACAGGGAAAAGGGAAGAGAGGCAGCTTGAGCAGGATAAAGGATTTTCAGTGATACAGAAGGCTCAATGAAGACTGAATTCAAACACGTGCAGTGGATTTTATCCTCTGCACTCCCAGGGCAGCAATGGGAAAAACAGGTGATTGTATTAATCCAGACCTGGACATCATAACAGTCTGTGCAGGAAAAGATTAAGGGATCAGGGGAGTTGGTAAACACGCTGTTGAAATGATTGGCAGCAGCAGCCAGGATGACAGGAAGGAAGTGAAGCTGGGCAAGGTGGATGGGCCAGGAACACAAAGCAGAACTGGGAGACTGGGGTACCCTGTGAGCTTACACTGGGCCAGTTTTGTTGGGATAGGGGAAGGAACAAACTTCAATCAAACACTGAAAGTTTATGTTAGAGACTGTAGAAAAGAAACAGTAATGTGAAACCGATAAAAACACATACTTTGATATTAGCAGCATCTGTGTATTAGTCTTGTCTCTTAGTTATTAGCTGTGTGAACTTGAAGCTCAGCTGCTTCATCTATAAAGTAGAGATAAAAATAGTTCCTATGTCAAAAGCTCATAGCAAGAATTAAACGTGATAATGCACGGAAAGCACTTAGCACAGGGTAGAAACAGTAAGCTCTCTGGGAGCAGGTATGTATTTACACTCTTATGATCATCATGATGTGACTGCAAGGTGTGGCTTTGACTGTGAGTAGCTGAAAGTGTGCAGAAGTGCAAAATTCTGGCACGAAGAAGGTTTGGAATTGAGACCAGAGTATAGGAAGGGCCATTCACATGGCTGTTTTGGAGGGTAACAGTATCCTTGCTCTGTCCTCATTACCAATGTGGGTGCAATGGCTGTTGGCTGGAGATGGTGCTGCTGGCCTCCCTTGCTCCACAAAAGACACACAGCAAAGGCAGCCCACGGCTCTCCCAGTTGGGTCCTTCCTTCCACTGGAAGTACACGTGCTTTCAACTTCAGCTTTGTTTGTTTATGGAAAATCCTGGTATATCACAGTGATTCATTTGCATAAAAGGATGCCCAGGTTTTAGTAATGAGGTATTTGTAATTGGTTTCTGCACATAAATTGGTTCTGAGTCGGCCAAATATGCTTGTAATTAGGAAACAAACGGCAGAGGCCAGTGAGTAGCATTTCCTTTTGCTTATTTAAATAGTAGGCTTCCTTGGAGTCAAGCCATATTGATTCTGAGGAAGCTTTATTCAATTAGTATCCACGTGTGTATCCAGCACTGTGTGGTCAGGGAGGACACAGGTGGACTTGGGAGTGACTCTGGGTGCTTCCCAGAGGTGTCTGGTCACCATGTGTCCTGCACGGGAGATTGAGAGTCTCTGCCCCTAAAAGACAGCCCTCACTCATGCTTCCCCTGCAGGCACCAACCACATCTGCACCTACAGGCCTCCTCCAGTTCTGTTGGCAACTCAGTAAAGCCCACTTCTGGGTGCCCACCATAGCCTGAAAGGCCTGGGGAAGAAGAGTCTTGGTTCCTAGCTTAAGAGAGGAAAGAGGCTCACCCTTACTAAGCACCGACTGTGTACTCAGTACTACAGGTACTGAACTAAGCCATTACTGACGGCAAATCATTTAATCATCACACTCTCTTATAGCAATGAAAACTAGACTCAAAGAAGCAAATGCCCTGTCTAAATCACACAAAGTGATATGAACCCAGGTGTTATGGAATCTAAGGCTCGCATGCTCCATAAACCGCTAGTGTGATTTTCCCCCCATTTTGTGTGTATGTGTATGTGTGTGTGTGTTCTTTCAGGTTTGTTTTTTTTCAGAACTTATTGGAAAATTTGAACAAATTACATAAAGGATTATATATTTGTAGCTTGAGAGACCACCTATGTGTGGAATATCGAGGACCAAGGAAGGATTCTGGCGTGTCAGAGCAGAGCACTGGGTGCTCACAAGCTCGAGGCCTATTGGGAAAGTGATGATGCATATCGTTAGGGCTGATGGATTCCCCTGGGCTGCAAACCCACAATTTCAAGATTGCGTGTATAAGTGAGGTCATGTGGTATTTACCATTTTGTGTTCAAGTTCATCCATGTTGTCACAGATGGCAGAATTTCCTTCCTTTTTAAGGCTGAATAGTATTCTGTTGTGTATATACACCATATTTTCTTTACCCATTTATATGTCATTTATATCTTAATAAGGCTGGGGAAAAAATTCCAAGAAGATCAAAGAGCAAAGATTTCTCTTTTGTGTGGTAGCTGTGAGGCCAGGTGTGTGATGAGCCTTGGAGGAGAAGGAACAAAGAACTAAAATCATGGAACATTCTCTCGGAACTTGTTTGCACTACAGTGTCTCCTTTAATACTCACTTGGAATATTCTTACTATTTTTCTTGTTTTAGAAATAATAAAAAAATAAATTATTGAGACACTATGTCGTCTGTCCCAAGTTACATGACTGAGGGCAATGAAGTCACATTCGAAAACCGGGAAGTAGGGACACAGAGTTAGATATGGCCGAAAGAGTTCTTTGCCAGTGCGGTTGTGAGAAGTCTGGAGTTGGGTTCCCCACTGCCCCAGGGAGTCCCTCCTGCCTGGAAGAATGGCTGGGATGACATTTCTCTGGTCTGAAGTGTCTGAGACACAGCATGCAGGATAATTCTCAGAAGAGCTGACCTTTTCACCTGAAATTTTATTTTATTTTTTTATTTTAAAAAGGAAAGTAGCCATTCCAAATTTCTGTTAAGGAAGGAATGACCATTCCAAGCCAATAAGGCAGAGGTAAAATCGACTAGGATATGTTGTAGTCATGCCCAAGAGTGCTTGTCAGGGGTTATTTCTTCTTGGCCTTGACAGAGAATAATCAGCCCAGAAAGGAGAAGGTGCCGTTGGGTATGAAATCTGCTTTTACAGAAGTTGGTTGGCAAGCTTTTTTTACTCAGGTGGGAATACACACATCTTAGTATCCACTGTAACTCAGAAGCCCACATGTCCCCATGCAAAAATTAGGCATTTCTACCAAGGAAAGGCCCTTTTCAGAACCAGCTCCATGGCAACTGAAGAGCCCCATGGGAGAGCCCTGGGGAATGGCTCTTGGAACTTCACGGAGCCTGGAGTTGCCATCTTGCCTGTGATGAAGGACACTCCAGCCAGACTGCCCTTGACACCTGGCAGCCCAACTTTACATAGGACACCCCAGCAAGGACACGTGACCTGCAGATGCTGATTTTTGAAGTGATAAAATTTTCTAATTCTTATTCATTAGCTTTCAGTTCCTATAAGTAACAAAATTATAGGAAATAGGGGAAGATATTTATTCATAAAAATGTCAGCTAGAATTAGAAAATCTCCAATTTATGACACCTAATAAAAACTTATTCAAGCAAATACTAGCAGTGGATGCAAAAACCTTTGGGTGAAATTTTTTTGGGGAAAAAAGGAAATTTACACAGTGACAAATATAACTTCTCAGTTATTTACTAATTATAAAAGGAAAAATATTTTCTTAAAGCAGAGAGAAGACAGTAACCACATTAACTAACTGACCAAAACTTGCATCATTTGGTGTGGAACTTCACAGCATTTGCCTCCTGATAAGACGTTATATAGGGCTACAATATCATCTATAAAGCATTCTTGACAAAACATTTGATCTTAGTGTAGCCAAATCACAGCTCTAAGGGTCAGTGTAATTGAAATTCAGAAATAGAGACACACTTTAAAAAGTTCTTTCAGTAAGCAATTAGAAAAATTCAAATTGTAGAAAATTCAACAAGAAAACGGGTGGCCTGACTCTTTAAAAAGGAAACAAACAAACAAACAAACAAAAAAACAGGATTGCTATTCTAGCTTAAAGGACACTGCAAAAAAAATAAGAAACAGAAGCATGGTAATGCATGCACATTTATTGGCCCCTGGATCTGGAATAAACAATTAAATAAGCAAACAAAACAGACAAATAAGTCACCTATTTCAAAGGGAAATAGGTAAATTTGAATATAGAATGGATATTAGATGTTATCTTGGGGTTATAAATAAAGTGTAATAATGGCATATTATATTGGAGAAGGTCTTTATTCAGAGGAAATGTATGAAGCGTTCATGAGTGAACTATTATTATGTTTGAAAATATTTAAAATGTCTTTGTAAAGAAATACATGAAATGAATGCTTTAAAAACTAGCAAAATACTCACTATTAACATTCTTTCACAATTTCTAGATGTCTGAGAACCTGAAAAACAAAACTTTGTGAAGTTCGGCCTCTGCCAGAATAGATCAATTAAAACCAGATAATTCCTCTTGCTGCAAACAAATGTAAAGAATTGCAAGAAGTATCTGAGGCAACGCAGCAATGTGCTTCGTGAGATATGTGGGAACAGGTGAGCTAAGCCCTCTGATGGCTCCGGCATTTTGCCTGGGGACGCGCTGGACTGCCACGCAGGGAGGCAGAAACCTAGGCAAGTTCAGGGGCTTAGAGGAATTGAGATGTCAGAAATCAGAGGTTCTGACAGGCTGACGCAGGTTACAGAGAGCAGGGCCGGGTGCTGGAGAAGAGGGAGCTGTGTAGAGAAGGAACTTCAAAAATCTGCAGCAGGCCTCTCGAAGTGTTGGCTAAACAGTAAGTTGTTGTCATGTTGACACTCAGGTGGACGAAAGCTGCTGCAGAACTGTGGGTTGAATAGAGATTTCTGAGGCTGCGAAATGGCCAGTCATAGGTGGTTAGAACAGCTCAGAGTGACAAGACCTTATTGAAAATCCTGGGCTTTCAGCTGGTCAGTTGACACACTAGAGTGACAACTTCTTAGGAGCAGGACAAATATACCACATTGTTTTGGATCATTGTCAAGCTTTGAGGCCGGGGCAGGGAGAATCTGTAAAGCAGCTGGAGAAAAATGTGTATTACACAAAAGGGAGCAATAATTTGAATGACAGCTGACTTGTCAGAAGAAACAATGGAGGCCAGAAGATGGACACACACACACACACACACACACGTATATAATCAGCAAAACTATTTATTCTTCATGAGAACATCATAAAAATATTGTCAGAGATAGAAATTGAAAGAATTTGTTTCTACATCTCTTCCCTACAAAAAGCTAAAGAAATTGCTTCAAGCTGCAGAGAATTGACATCATATGGAAATTCAGATTAATACAAACAGATGAAGATCCCAGGAAATAATAAGTATATGGAGAAATGGGAAAAGTCATATAATTTTTCTTCTATTAATTTCTTTAAAAGATATAACTTCCTAAAGCAAAAATTACACATATACATTTATATTATATACATAGACAATAATAGTTCAAAGGATAAGGATAAACAAAGCTATCACAGTGTTTTTTACATTCATGATCAACTGGTATAATACGAACTTTTAAGTTAAAAGATTCTTTCTGTAATTCTTTGAACAATCGCTAAATGCAGTATTTTAGTCTTCAATGTACAAGACTTGCATATTATTTGTTAATTTTTTCCTAAATATTTTTTATGCTATTGTTGATTGTATTATTGTTTTACACATTTTCTGCCAATTCCTATTTTCAAATTAGAAATATTTGCTAGTATTAAAAACATACTTGGTTTTTGTATATGGACTTTGCCTCCTGTGAACTTTATAAATTTGATTTTTACTTCTAGTAGTTTTTTAGTAGATTCCATTTTTCTGCATACGCAATCATTATCACAGATAATAACAATCAACAGTTTTAGCTTCTCTTTCCAACCAATCTTTATTTCCTTTTTTCGTCTTTCCTTCCCTGCCTCCCTTCCTGCCTTGTTTTTCACTAGTTTGGACTTTCAGTACAATGTTGGATACAAATTAGGAGAGTGGATATTTTTACCTTCTTTGTGCTCTTAGTGGAACATCATTCGATATTTCACCATTAAGTATGCTGTTAGCTGTAGTGGTTTTTAGTTTTGTTTTTGTTTTGTAAATGTCTTTTTTCAGAATGAGGAATTCTTTCTATGTTCCTAGTTTCCTGAGAGTTATTATCATGAAGAGGTTATAAATTTAAAGTGATTTTCTGTATTTACTATGATCATTTTTTTTCCTTTTCCTTCTGTTGATGTGGTACATTACATTGCTTGATTTTCAAATGTTAAAACAACCTTGCATTCCTCACATAAATCCTAGTTGGTCATGATTTATTGTTATTTTATATATGTCTGGGAAAGATTTACTAACATTTTATTAATGATTTATGTCCATGTTCATGAATGGTATGAATCTGTAACTTTTTTATTTTAATGTCTTTTTTAGGTAATAGTATCAGTATTTTACCAGTTTTATAAAATGTGTTAGGAATATCCTGTTTTTAATACTGAAAAATTTTGTGTAAAATTTTTCTCTTTTTATTCTGAAGAAGTTTGTGTAGAATTAGCATTATCTCTATTAAGGTTTCATATAATTATTATGAATTCATTTGGAACTGGAATTTTCTTTGCGGAAAGATTTTTTTGTATTATGAGTTCATTTTTAATAGATATTCGTTTTTTCTGATTTTCTATTTCTTCTATTAACTATGGTAAGTTTTATTTTCAAGGGTTTATTCATTTAATTTATGTTGAAGAATTTATTGTCATAAAATTCTTCATACTATTCCCTTATTATCCTTTCGAAGTTGATAAACTTATAATTATGTTCCTTCTTTTATTCCTGTTGGAAATTTGTTTTCTCTCTCTAGCTTAAAACATCTTGTTAGATTTTAATCAATTTTATTATTGCTTTCAGAGGTCTAAGTTTTTAATATTTTCTGTGTCAGTTTTCTATTTTATTGATTTATAACATTTATTAATATTTTTTCTACCTACTTTTGGTGTAATTTGCCTCATTTCTAGTGTCTTATGTTGGAAGCTAAGATAATTGGTGTCAGACCTTTCTTCTTTTCTAATATAAGCACTGCGAACTAAAAATCTTAAGGCTTCCCTGCCCCCCAGTGGCTGACTGAATGGACCCCCTCCTGGTCAAGGGGATATCTTAAATCTAAATTGCCTGCTAGGAGGAGAGAAGGTCAGACATGCCTCACTGTGCCCCCCTCCCTTGGAGATGTCCTTTGGAATCCATTAACAGTCCTAAAACTCCGCAAGACAAACCTGCAGGTCCTCAATTACACAATTACACAACAAATATATGTCCAGTGGCTTGTCTCTGATTTACAGACTTACTTATCTTAACATTCCAAGCCTTTAGACAAAAGCTTCCTGTCTTTAACCAATTACAAGTCAAAGAGTATTCAAACCAACTCTACCCTGTAAGGCCCTGCTTTGAGATGGCCCACTTTTTTGGGCCAAACCAACATATGCCTTCCACGTATGGATTTATGACTTCACCTGTAACCCCTGTCTCCCTGAAATGTGTAAAACCGAACTGTAACCCAGCCACAGCCAGTCCACTTGCTCAAGGCTTCTTGGGCATGGCTCTGGGTCATGGTCCTCAAAGATGGCTCAGAATAAATCTCTTTAAAGTTATTTTACAGAGTTTGGCTTCTTTTCCATTGACAGCACTTAAAGCTGTTTAATTCCCTCTAAGCACTTTAGCCATAATCCACACATTTAGTTATGTTGTGTTTTCATTATCACTCAGTTTGAAATACTTTTCAATTTTCTTTCTTATTCCTTGTTTGACTAATGGGATATTTAAAGTGGTGTTACTAACTTGTCATATATTTGGGGATTTTCTGGATATCTTAATGCTATTGCTTTCTAATTTGAAATCTGTGTGGTTAGAGAATATATTCTGCATGACTTCATTCTTTTATATTGATTGAAACTTTCTTGATCCAGAATGTCGGTCTGTCTTGGTGACTGCTCCGTATGCAATTGGAAATGATGCTATTCTGCGGTTTAGAAGTGAGGTGTTCTATAAATAACAATTAGGTCAAGTTGCATGATCGTGTTTTTCAAATTCTGTATTTTACCTACTTTTGTATACTTGTCAGAGAGGAGTATAAAAATATCCAACTATAGTTTCTCTTGGCTCTTCTGCACTTCCCTCAGCTGTTCAGCTGTTGAAAGCCTCTCTTGCTTTGACAGATCCCCGTCTCTCCCTTCCCCTTCTGCTTCTGTTCATGGAGTGTATTTGCCCTGCACTGGGGGAGGGTCCACGTGCTTCAGTGGCATCCCCCTCCACAACTCTCCTGCATTCTGCCTTTCACATGCTACTCAGGAGCACTCAGTGGGGACCCACCGGAAAGGGTAGGTGGGTGGTACAGACTTACTCTGCAGGTGAGGTGCCTTGGAATTCCACACTAGCATGCAGGCCCACCCTTGGCCATGGCAAGTTTGTTAAGAGTTTGCGTACTCTCTCCTAAAACCTATTCATCATAAATTTTTCCTCTTTACACTTCTTCATGAGCCATTGATCTCTTTTATCCTATAATGTGTTTATCCTTTCTGGAATTTAGTTCATTTGCATTCTTAAGTTTATGAGAGGCTTTGAAAAAAAAAACCTCTCTCTCTCTCTCTCTCTCTCCCTCTCTTTGGGGGGAAACCTCTCCCTCTCTCTCTCTCTCCATCTATATATATAAAAATATAGAGAGATATTTATTTATAAATATGTATATCTATAATTTATATATATAGATAGAGAGATATTTATATATATATTTACTTAACCAGCTTGTTTTGGTTGTTAGTATACAAACAATGGTTTTTTCCAACTTTCTAAATACAGACCAAAAAGATCTGTTTCAGTTGATTTTGTATTTTAGGAATTACTTTTTTAAAGTCTATTTTTAAATATGTAAAATATTTACTTGGTTTAAAATCAAAGTGTGTAAAAAGCATACTGTGAGAATTTTAACTCTTTTCTTAAAAATAGCAACCGTGCATTCCTTCTTGCTTAGTGCGTGTGTATATGTGTGAGCAGACAGATGATATAGATAGGTAGGTATTAATTTCTCATCCTTCCTTACACAAAAGGTCATATTCTAAACGCTGTTCTTTGCCCTGTTTGATTATAAGCTTAAAAAAATAAAAATATATCCTTTAATACAGAAAAGTACACAGATGATAGTAAGAATATAACCTAGTGAATAATTATACAGGAACACATTGGTATGATTACTACGATTTCCAAGAAATGAAATGTTACTAGAAACCCATAATCCTCCCTCATGTCCCCTTTCAATCACTACACTCTTCTTTTTTCCCAAATAAAACCACTATCCAGACTTTTACCACTACTGATTAGTCCTGCCAGCTGTTGATATTGTGTAGGTAAAATTATACAGACTTTTTTTGGGTCTGGCTTATTTATTCAAAAATATGTATGTAAGAATCAACCATGTTTTTATGTAACATCTCAGTTCATCCATTTTTTTGTAGCTATATAATACCCATTGTAAGAATATCTTGAATTTATTTTCCCATTCTATTCTTCATGAATATTTGCCATTGGAAATTATTTTTAAATTCCATATCATCTATATGGAATTATATATTATAAATGTAGTTTTATTTATTACTTCCTGATCCTTATACATTTGCTTTCTTTTTCTTGCCTTCATTTCTATGAGAGAAAACCAGTACAAAGTTAAATAGAAATATGAGTGAACATTCTGATTGCTAAATATTAATATAAGAAGGGTGTTTGTCTTTGTTTTTGCTTTTTCGAAGGGCATTTCATTCTATGCCATAGAATGAGTGTTCCCCAGAAGCTTTTTTAATAGATTAATAAAAATCTTTATATTCTAGGTTTGCAAATAGTTCTTAATTTTTGCCATCAATAAAGGCTGAATTTTATCAATTGATACCTGGGCATCTATTGAGATAATATAATTTTTCTCCTTAATTCTGTTAATAAGATATATTAATATTATATTGATTAATTTTTTTAATGTTAAACCAACTTTTTAATAACCAAATAAATCTTAATTGGGCATAATATGTTGTAATTTTTATATATTATTGGATTTTTAAAAAATATTATCTTTAAGAGTTTTCATTTATAAGTAGGACTAGCCAGTAATTTTCCTTTCTTCCAATCTCTTCATCACATTTTAATACTACGTTTTAATTCTGGTTTCTTAAAATAAAATGGTCAATGTTCCACTTTTTTTTCCTCTGGAAAGATTTCTATAAGCTTGGTGTCAGTTCTTCGTTAAAGTTCACTAGGCTTGTCCTGTGAAGTCATGTGGAACGGCTCTTTTACTTATAAGTCTGTTTGTTTCTTTGTTTGCTTAAGGATACAATTTCCTTTAAAGAGAAAGGACTATTTGTATTTTTCTTGTTCTTATGTCAGTTTTAATGCATTACTATTTTTTAAAGAATCTATTCACTTCAAAATTTATTGCCAAAATGTTGATCATGATATCTTTTATTTTTAAATGTGATACCCTCCTTTTCGTATTTGATTTTGCAAATTTGTCGTTTCCTTTTTTTCAATATTAAAATTTTTTAAATAATATTTTTACTATTTTTAAGGAATCAATTTTTGTTGTTGTCAATCCTCTCGATTATATTTTTGTTTTTTCCTTAATTAATTTTGTCTCTTTATCATGGTGATTTTCTTTATATATTTCCTTCATGCTTTCTTTTGGAGTTAAATTTGCTGTTTGTTGTATCTTTTGACTCTAGCTCATTTCTTATTTTATGTAAGCACATCTTCAGCAGAGACTATTTTTGTCTGTAGGCATCCTATACATCTTAATTTGCACAATAGTTAATATGGATTGCTTTGCATTTAGTTTTACTAGAGAGCCTGAGTTTAAACAGCTTGGAACTAGATTTTGCTTTTTTTTTTTTTTTTCATTTGTGAGTTATTTTTCATTCGTATGAGTAGAGTGAATTTTGACTTCATTCTCATACATGAAATAGGTTTATGAGTTTAATTTTCACAGGAAATTTAGAAGACATTTTTCCCCACCCAAAGCTCTAGGCAGATGCATGTTCAGTTCTCATTTCCTAGTGTCATGAGGAGAGTGTGCAGGCGTCTCTTCTTTCTGTCATTCAGGTATAGCCCTTCCATGATTCTGGTTCTGAGCAGGGCCTCATGCCACCTTCCCTGATGAATTTGGACCCAAAGCTGAAGGTTCTGTTTCTGAGACACCACTGAGACTCCAGCCCTTTCCTCTGAGGCCTTGATCAGCCATGCCATCACACCAAGCTTCTGCAGTGACATCTCGGGGGATTAGTAGTCCATTAACTTTGCTCATTGTTTCTAGACTTCCTTTTCTTTTAAACATTGAATAGATACCCTATTGAGATAGAGATTTTGCTAACTCCTTCCGCTGTACTACTGAGCTCCTGACTCTAGGCTACCTTTATAAAAGTTAGACTGGAGTCTTACTTGTGTGTTTCAAATGAGGTGGTGAGGGTGACAGTATTAATCTGGATGTTACAGTAAGGGAACAATGCACTTGGCTAATCAGGAAACAAAAAAAATGGCTGAAGCGTGCAACATAAATGTTATTCTGTTTGCAAGATAGCCAGCATAGAAAAACACTACTCCTGAGACATCTTGGCTCTCATACAAGTCTTAGCAAAGAGTGCGCCTGTGGAGTTAAGCTTCAATGAATTGGAGCACAATAACTATTCCTCTTCATGTGCAAAAACATGTAAGAGTTGAGGTTGAAAATAAGTCCACACCAGGGAAAAAATTAAGCCCGTCAGCATGTACTGGATTTTAGTAAATTTGGCTTTATTCACCCCTAATTTAGAGTGTCCCAAAGTTTGCAATTAAAAGCTACGACTGAACACTGGCTGAACACTGACTCATTAGTAGAGAGTTACAAAAGCTCAACAAAAACCACCTAAATTATAGACCTCAGCTGTTCACAAGGCTTCCTCGGTTTTGGCAAAGCAATGCTTGTAAAGGGTAAGTGTGTGTTTGGGGACGGGATTGTGTATTTATTGATCACTGTGTATTCATTTATATCAGTCATTTATTGTATCACAGATACCGAGATGTGCATTAATAGGACTTCACCATTCAACCACCGAGTACAAACCCCTTTTGGCTTTTTTTTCACCCATCCCTAACTCCATGTCTTTTTCCCATAACACTAACCTTAATTTATAAAATCTACATGTTTCGGGGTATATATATTCATTCTTAAAAAATAATATTACAGGTGAGAGTGGACAATGTTGGTGCCTCACCACAACCCCTGACAGCCATGAATGTTGACTGATACGATCCCCAACTGCCCCGTCACCCGAGTGTCACCTTGGCTGCGTGGGAGACTCCTCTCCTGCCCACCTTGCTGCTCGCTTCTCTCATTCTTCTTTTTTCAAGAGAAGCACTTTCACAAGAATCCCTCTCTCAGGCTCTATTTTTTGAGACTCCAACATAAGACATAGTCTTGTTATAGAAATTACAATTTGATTCATATATATGAGTAATATATAGGGAATAAAAGGGCCAAGAATAATCAGAATAATTAGAAAAGGAGAAATAAGGGGAGGGGAGCTTCTTGAGTAGATCACATGACTAAATAAACATTATAATCATTAGAAGAGTAAGGTTTCAGGCACAGAGATAGCAACTTAAATAAAGCAACAGAATGGGAACCCAGAATGAGATTCAGGCATAATTATTTTATCACTGTTATATAACTAATGCTTAGAATAGAGTTGAATACATGGTAGATGATAAAAACATGATGCATGAATGGAAAATTGATATGTGACAGAGCTGGCTTTACAAACCAGCTGGGAAGAAAGGATTTTTCAGCAAAACGGTTCTGGAACAATAGCTTACCCATATGAAAAAAATATTGGATCTTATCTTCATACTATAAAAACAAATCAATTCCGGTCAGTTAAAGATCTAACTGTAAAAAGTAAAATTTTAAAATGGTTAGCAGCAAATGTGGCAAAATATCTTTATAACTTTGATATTGGAGAGTGTTTTTTAAATACATCAAGAAAAATGTGAACAATAAAGGAAAAGATGGATTTCAAATTTTTAATTTAAAAAGTTTCTATATCAAAAAGCATAAACATATTGAAAAGCCACAGATTAGGAGAGATATTTGCAATATACTAAACTGACAAAGTATTAGCGTTCAGTGTATATAAAAAATACTATAAATCAATAAGTAAATAGATGAAAATTGAAAAATAGACAAAAGGTATGAACAGACAAACCCCCAAGTCAATAAATATATGTTAAGATTCTCAACCTTAGAAGCCTTTTCATATTCATCAGATAAATAAAATTTAAAAGCAGCTAGCAATCCCTGAATGTGCCATCTGTAGACAAGGAGTCAATAAGGAACATGGAAAGGAACACCCATGCAACACTAATGAGCATGTAAATTGGAATTACCGCCTTGAAGAATCGTTTGCCAATATCTAGTAAAATGCAAACACCAATGTCATAGTTTTTAGTTTTATACCACAGGTGAACTCATATACATATGAACAAGGTGATGAATAAAAAATGCTCATTTCAAAATTATTTGTAATGTCAAAAAATTGAAACAACCTATCAATAAGACAGGGGAAATAATATACAGTATATACATAAAAGGAAATACTCTGCAGCCAAAATGAACAAACTATAATAGATGTATAAGTAAGGGCAGAGATAAATCTCGAAAACACAATGTTAAATAAATCAAGCTAGTTGCAAAAGGATATATGCAGTATGATTTTTTTTAGAAAGCTTTAAACTTATAAAATAATACTATATATTATTTCTGCATGAATACATAAATTGCAAGAGTGTAAAAGTATAAATAATCAACAAGGGCAGACTAATTTTATACTCTGGTAAGAGATGAGGGAATATATTTTTGGAAGTTTAATTTTCACTTACATGTGGGGTTGAATTTTATTTGAAATATTTTATTTTTTAAGCTGTGTGGAAGGTATATGGTTTTTTGGTTAAATTATGTATTCTTTTGTATGCCTGAAAATGTTCTTGATAAAAGAAAAAATAATTTTATACTGCTTTGTATGTATTTAAATGTATGTTATATGTATGTATGTATGTATACAAATACATACATTTGTATGTATATATATCATTCATAGAAGATATATATAATAGCTTTGTTTTATACTTTATTCCCTCAAGGATTTGTTTATTTTGTAATATTTAACTGTTTTGCACTATGAGATCTTCAGTGTTTCTGAGTGCTGCATTGTATTCCTATATTTATCCCTTCTGTTTTACTTTTATTCTT
>CAUYRT010064308.1:0-26446 GCA_963574885.1 Lepilemur ruficaudatus
TGACAGGCCTAAGGATATGCAAGACAAACCTGCAGTCCTCAATTTGCATAAGAATCTATGTCCGGTGGCTCATCTCTGATAACCATTCCTTATGTTAAAACATTCCAAGCCTCTAGACAAAGCTTCATGTCTTTAACCAATTACAAGCCAAAGAATCTTTAAACCCACCTATAACCTGTAAGCCACCCCCCCTTCGAGATGTCCCACCATTTTGGGCCAAACCAATGTATGCTTCCCACGTATTGACTGATGACTTTACCTGTAACCCCTGTCTCCCTGAAATGTATAAAACCAAACTGTAACTTAACCACCTCAAGTCCACTTGCTCAAGGTTTCTTGGGAGTGGCTCCGGGTCATGGTCCTCAAATTTGGCTCAGAATAAACTTCTTTTAAATATTTCAGAGTTTGGATTTTTTTCCGTCAACAGTACTAAGGAAAGTAGGATGGTGCTTGCCAGGGGTAGGAGGAAATAGGGAGTTATTTAATGGGTACAGAGTTTCAGTTTGGGAAGATGAAAAGAGCTCTGGAGACAGATGGTGGTGATGGTTTGCACAACAATGTTAATGTACTTAATGTCACTAAAAGTAGTTAAGGAGGTAAATTATGTTTTATATATATATACACATATACACACACACACACATATATATTTTTTTACCACAGTTTAAAATTTAAAAAAAATGTAAACAACACATTGGCACCAGAAGAAAGCATTTATGTTGAGGGAATCTAAAGCATTCACAGTGAATTTTAAAAGAGCACGTCTTTCTCATTTCCACTGTTGCTCGAGGCCAGGCTGTCACACAGAACGTGCCAGTGCCTGGGAGGCACTGCCTGTGAGGGAGGCATGCCCCACTCTCCACAACACAGGAATAGGAGGCAGGAGGTAGGCAGAGGACAGGGGAACCTGGAGACACCAGAGGTCAGGCCAGAAAGCAACAGTGAGAAAAAAGGAGAAGTGAGAGTTGTACAAAGAACAGGAATGGGTGGGGGCAGTGGGCGACACAGCCCACCACCCTCCAGCCACCTGCAGGGTCCAGCCCCTCACGGTGCACAGAAGCAGGGTCTGCAGAGTGGAAGCTACCCTGAGGGGCTGCCGGAGCCCAGGCAGAGCAGGGAACCCACAAAGGAAGCAGGAAGAAAACAACCCAGGCTCCAGGTCAACCCAAGTCAACAGATACTTCCTGGCACCTCCCCACTGCAGGTCTGGTAGAGGGAGGTGAGCAAGGCCCCCCTGGCCCTGTGGGAGCCACAGATGCAAGCAGCCCTGGGGGCTGGGTGCAGGGGCAGAGCAAGGCCCAGAAACCCAGGCCCAGTCCAACCCCGCCCAGCACCTGACCTGGCAATCCCCTTCCTGTCTCCTAACCACAGCCCACAAGGTCCCACACAGCCCCGCCTGGCCAACCTCCCTAACCTCCCCTCCTACCACTCTTGCCCTCACCAACTGTGCCTCCTTTGTGCTCTTCTGACCAGCTCAGTCTCTCCTCAGGGTCTTTGCACTTGCTGTTCCCTCCAGCTACACCTGCTCAGATCCCAGTCTGACTCCAAGGAGGCTTATCCCAACCACACTACCCAAAAACACACCCCATCTCCTGTGGTCCTGATCTCAGCATGCTGTTCTGTTTCCCTCACAGACGCATTCCTACATTAAGGGCATCCATCGATTTCATCTTAATTATTTAACAGAGCTAGACTTTATCCAAGACCACATCCTTGCTCATCTTCCCTTCCCTATCCCATGTCAACAGAAAAGAACCCAAACTCTGTAAAATAATTTAGAGAGGTTTATTCTGAGACGAGTATGTGCCACCATGAGCAAGTGCACTCGCAGTGTTTGGGTTACAGTTTGGTTTTATACATTTCAGGGAGACAGTTGTTACACATAAAGTCAAAAATCAATACATGGAAGGCATACACTGGTTTGGCCCGAAAAGGCAGCATATCTCAAAGTGGGGGGCCTTACAGGGTATACGTGGGTTTAAGGATTCCTTGATTTGTAATTAAAGAAATGAAGCTTTGTCTAAAGGTTTGGAATGTTTTAAGATAAAAAAGCCTGTTAATCAGAGACAAGTCAGGATTCACCACCTGCAAAGTAAACTGAGGACCTGCAGGTGTGAGTCAAGCTTGTCTGACATAGCCTTAGGCCTGATAATGAGTTACAAAGAACACCTCCAAGAAGGGAGAGGGGGCATGAGGAGGCTTGTCCGACTTCCCTTCTAACAGCAACTCAGCTTTAGGTTATTTCTGGGGTCCCCTTGGCCAAAAAGGGGTCCCTTCAGTCAGCTGGGGGGCTTAAGATTTTATTTTAGTTCACACCTACTTCCCAGAAGAGCACCTTCTGGTAAACCCACACAACAGAATCCTGCCTCAGGCTCCACTTGTGGGAAACCCACCCAAGGCACTCACTGGAGGATCCAGAACACCCTGGGAAAATACAAAGGGATGATGCAACATCTAACCAGCAGAATGGTGCTCAGACACTGAAACCTCAGGAGGATGCTGAAGGAACACAGAAAAACACTTGGGCTTTAATGTTAGCTGGTGGTCAGCAGAAGAGAACGTTACCGAGTGGCCCACATAACCAGGTTTGAGGCAGTGTAAGAAAGGAGCTGTGAGGGGAAACATACATGACTAAAAGGAAACCAAAATGCTAACTGTGATTGTATAACAGTCGAAGAATTATGGCATGATTTTTTTTTCTCCTCTATTCTCCCAGTTTTCTATATACAGTCACTTTGTATATAAAAGGATAGCTTTAAAAGGAGCTAATAACATATACTTTATGAAGCACTTTCAATAATGCAAAATATCTAAAAGGAATTAGGAACTTGTCACACCACCAGCAATGCCAGCCAGGTGCAGGGATTAAAACTGCAGGGATTCAACAGTCTGGCAAATTAGCCAGAGGCTGCAAGTCCTAAAGTCTAACAGGGTAGACAGGGAGCCGTCTCACCAACTTCTGCTTCAACTCAGTCTCTGTCACCCTCTACTTGACTTTGCAGAGATCACTTCCCTCTCTGAGGTTCAGACTTTCCCAATCTGAAATGCGAGTAGCTCAGACTAGATGACTTCCATGGTTCTAATGTGGGGATAAGGCAGAAAGGCAAGGTCGAGAGAGCGTGAGTGCAGCCATTTTGACCGACACCAGACCCTAACCACCCTGAATAAGAAAGTCACCAGGATGAACTAAAATTCCTGCAGGGTCTACAGAGTTTTAGTTTTCTTTGTTTTTCATCTCAGAGAGTGAACATGAAGTCCCTGGATGAAGGGCTTGTTTTCCTGCCAGGTTTAGATGATGGTGGATATATACAGCTTGTCTGTGTGCCAACTCAAAATCTCCAAAGGAGATTCTTCAAAACTAAAGCAATAGATGGCTGCACTAGGAATAGCACCACAAAAAACAAGACATTTCCAGCGTTTGACTGATGGAATATTTTCCTGTAAAGTTAAGGGCAAATCACAACCACCAAACACCTCTGAGAAGACACTTAAGACAAGTAGCCACACATCTGCAATAAAAACTATGGATCTGACACTAAACAAGTTATAAGGCACTTAGCACTTCTCTGATGCATCAGAGATTAGGAATGTTTTTTCCCTTCCTCCTACCAAGTAAGTTAAAATCCACCAACATCCATCAGCTTCTCTCAGAAAAGAAAATGCAGTTAGGGAAAAAAAGAAAAGTGCTGTTATTTTTTTTAAAAAATAGTATAGTTACAGAATCTCAGAGGAAGTAGCGCACAAATACATCCAAAGGGATTCACTTGAAGCCAGCTGTTTTTAATAACCAGCTTCCTCTTTCCTGCCCATGTGTCATGAGAAGAGACAATTTCAACAGGAGGAGACTGTATCTCCCTCCTCCGAAGTACTAACAGCTGATCTTCGCACAGAAGACAAGGGCTTAGACGCACAGAAGACAAGGGCTTAGACGTGGAAACAGAAAACCTAAAACTCAAACTCAGTCTCTGATATCAAGCTAGAAATAAGAGCCTCCAGGCGGGCACATAAAGCACTAAACCCAAAGTGAAGTGGGCTGACACAGTACACCTTTATTTCAGGAGGCAGACTTTCAAAAAATAAACAGGGGCAAGTAGAGCAAGTAACAGAGAATGCTGGTCTGAGCTCTGGGCATCATACTAACATATACACACCGACTGATAGCCAGACAGACTTAAAACACACACAGTTGGCTCTGCAATGTGGTCACACCTTATTAAGCCTCAACCTTGACCCAGCCTTGACACAGAAAAATAAAAGAAGTTGAAACAGTGAATCCTGGGCTGTGAAGGGGGAAGGAGGTTGCCTTCTTTCCACCCCTAGCAAGGCTGGCGCTTTGAAGCCTGGGTGTGGCCCAGTCACACCCACATCACCAGGCTGGCTCCGTTCTTCCCGCCTGAGAAACGGAGGGGCTGGACCACATCACCCAGCCCAGCCGGGGTCCTAGCCAGGTCTCCCTGTAGGGAGGACAGAGGCCTCTAATTTCATTAGTCGCTGAGTTTCCACAGGTCACATTCCACGGCCCCCCACCTCTGCCTCATGAAGAAGACCCGAGTCTCCTGGGAACCCTAGGGAAAGGGACTTTGAGCATCAAGGCCCACCCCACCCTGGGCAAGCTGGGGTGAACCACCAACCATTCCCTTGCCTCTCATTTCTCATCTGTAAAACAGATCCCTAGGGTTTACCTCCGAAAAACCTTTCATCACAGGTTTACGTTCCTCCCAACGACGCTGGGCGGGTATGGCTCGTCTCCCACAGACACTGCCACACGTGCCCGGCGCCAGCAAGGAGACCCCGGGCACTACACAAACTCAAGAAACGGGGCCTCCAGCCTAGGGCTTCGCAGGGCCCTGACCGCCCGCTGCGGGAGCACTGGGCCGAAGGGGAAGTGAGACCACATGGGCCGCGGCCGGAGCGCAGCTGGCTCCGTGCCGCCCTCTCCCTGCGCCAGTCCTGGAGACCCGCTTCCCAGGTCGGGCCCCCCGCGGGCCCACACGCCCGTCCTCCCGCACGACCCACACACAGGTCACGGCCCGCCAGGCCAGGGCCGGCTCTCCTCCCGCCCAAGCCGCGTGGAGGCCCGGGAGGCGCTATGCGCAGTGGCGGCCATCGGCGCGCACGCCGCCGGGTCACTCGGGCACGAGCAGCCGCTGCAGCCGCCGCAGCCGCGGCCGCCAGGCGTCCCGCGAGAGCGCGCCGCGCACCTGCTGGCCCCGCCGGCCTCCCGCGCCAGCCCGAGCCCGGAGGCCGCGCGCGCCCGCCGGCCACGCGGGGCCAGTTCTGCGGCCGGGGCCGTCCTGCTCGCCCGCCCCGGCCTCCCCTGGTCCGCGAACCCTGCCCGCCCGGCCGGGCCGCCGGCCGCGCCTCACCAGCGGTAGCAGCCCTCCGAGGCCTCCAGTGTGAAGTTCACGCGCGCGGCCCTCGTGAAGGGCAGCAGCACCTTGGGGATGTTGAGCTTGGCCACCGCGGCGGTGGGGCCCAGCGCCAGCACCGAGAGCGCGAGCAGCAGCGCCGGCTCCCGGGCCCGCGCCGCCATCCCAGCCGCGCTTCACCTCCGGCGACCCGGCGCCCGGCCGCCCGCGCGCTCCCCCTCGCGCTCTCCGTGCGCGCCGGCCGGCAGGTGACAGCGCGGGCGGGCGGCAGGGGGCGGGGCGAGGCCGCAGGCTCGGCGGCTTCTTGGGCCCCAGGCGGCGAGCTCTAGGCGACCCCACCCTCGGCCCGGCCCGCGCACCGGAACACGCGGTGGGGATGGGCGCGCGTGCCCGGGCCACAGGAGCCGAGGGAGTAGTGCTGGGGAGCGCGCCCCGCGGGCACCTGGACCGCGCGGGAAGCCCCGCTCAGTTTCCTGGCCTCCACGCTCATGCCTGCGCCTTCAGACTCTTGCTGTCCTGGACGCCAGTGGGAGCCTTGCGGCCGCGGGCAGCGTTCACCGGCCCTGCTCAGCGCCTCCGGCGGTAGAGCCAGGCCTGGCACCGCGTGAGCAGACCACCGGCTCCTGAGACCTTGTCCTCAGGCCGGGACTGACGGTCAATACGCGAAAGGACACACACCCCGGGACATTTGGGGTGTGGAGTACCGGTGCCTGCCTCATCCCAGTCCATGCTTCCCAGAAGAGGGAAGCCAACTGCCGAAGCACTGAGGCTTCCTCTCCCTCCAACCTCGTCACAACCTGCCCGGGAGGCGTTTTGATCCCATTTCTCTGGGAGGAAACGTGTTGAATGGCCCCCACATCCCCCCAGCCATCAGGGCAGCGCCGGGGGCTCTCAGATCCCCAAGCCTTTGTTCTCTGCGCAGCACCCACTGTCTTCCGGAAGCCATTAGAGGTTACCCAAAGGTCAGATTTAGGGCGCCAAGACTGTCAGAAGCACACCCTACTCCTTCCCCCACCCTGGCTAAAGAAAGTTCAGCATCGCTAAATTCATCTGCACACAGAAATTGAAGGTCTTAATTGAGCCTGCACTTGCACTTCATGGTTCCTAGTTGTCTCAGTCATGGTTTGCATGGAGGGCGGGGCACCATGTGCCACTCAGGTCTGCAGGGAAGGCCTAGCCTAGCGGGAGGTCAGGAAAGGGGCCCAGCTTGTGTAAGGAGTGCAGGAAGTGTGTGCTGACTTGTAGCCAAGAAGGCACACACAGATGCCACTGAGTGACAAGGAAGAAGAGGCTAAATTTCAATCAGGCTCAGAAGGCTTTTTGGAGGAGATGGCCTTGGCTTGGGCATAGACAGACACCTCACTGGGCTTCAGAGAGGTCCTGGTGAGTCTGAGCCTGCCCCTCCTGGTTCGTGGGGCCTTTGGGTGGTGGTAGGAGGTGTTTGGTGGTCTCTCCTCACCAGGGAATGTGTGTGTTGGGGAAAACCTTCTCTGGTGATCCCAGTGCTGGGGGAATGGGGGGGTCCTTCCCTGTGTGCAACCAAGTGCTCCAGCAGGGGAATTCCAATGGGCTCCCTTCTTTGAAGAAAGGAAACAAAGAATTGTATGGAAAAGTTAGCCTCAGAAGGGTATTTGTCAGGAAATCTTTGGGTGGGTTCTAGGTTACACATTTTATTGATTCATTTTTGAGCAGGTAATACAGTCATGTTAACTTTAAGCTAAAAAGGCTCAAAAGGGTTCTTAGTGAACATGCTTGCCCTCCCTGTCCCACCACCCAATACCCTTCCCCATAGGCAACCAGTGTTTTCTGCTACAGTATACATCTCGAGAAATTGTATACATATGCAAGCAAACATATACATAATATGGTGCATATATATGCCTTGCCAGGCAGGTAAATAAGTAAAAGGGACAAGGGACATTAGGGGACTAGGGCTTTTGGGCCCAGTAGGATCATAAGTCCCTGTGGCCCCATCTTTCTTTCCAGGTCAACTGGTTATTGAGGAGAAATCAGTAACATGGATTTTTAGGTGAAACATCTTGATTGTAAATGATGGCAACTAATTCATTAAAAAGAAACATACACACTCTTGGACATTTATCCCAGAGAAATGAAAACTAATGCTCACACAAACACTTGTCCATAAAATGTTCATAGCAGCTTTATTTATAATAAGCCAAAACTGGACACAGCACAGAGATCTTTCAGTGGGTGATGGTTAAACACTGTGGCACGTCCATACCATGGAATATTATTCAGCAATTAAAAAGGAAAAAACCACCAGTCACAGTGGCTCAGGCCTGTGGTCCCAGCTACTTGGGAGGCTGAGGTGGGAGGATCACTCAAGCTCAGGAGTTTGAGGCTGCTGTGAGCTATGATCACACCACTGCACTCCAGCCTGAGCAACAGAGCAACCAGAGCAAGACCCCTCTCTTAAAAAAAAAATAAAAAAGGAACGTTGATACATACAAATTAGATGACTCTCCAGGAAATTATGCTGAGTGGAAAAAACTAACCACAAAAAGGTTACATAGTGTATAATTGCTTTTATATAATATTCTCAAAATGGCAGAATTACAGAAATATAGAACAAATGAGTGATCGCCAGGTGTGAGGGGCAGGGTGGGAGCTGGGGGTGATGTGGCTATAAAAGAACATGAGAGGTCCTCGTGGGGATGGAAATGTTCTGTGGCTTGACTGCATCAATGTTTCATTCCTGGTTGTGACATTGTCCCGTGGTTTTGGGTAAATGGGGTAAAGGGTACATAGGATCTGTATTGTTTATTACAACTGCATGTGAATCTATAATTATCTCAAAAAAAGTTTAATTACACAAACAAAACAATCATACAAACAGGCCTAACAAAACACATCTGAGTGGACACAGCTTGCTAACCACCTGTGTTTAAGGTGACTCAAGGCAATCAGCAAAAAATAACTAGTGGAAAATGACAAAATAATAGGTAAAACATTTTCCCATTTGAGGTTTTTTCTCTTTACATTGTCCTTCAATTTGTCTCCCTATTCCAATCTCAGTTCTCTGCAAACCTGGTAAGGGATGGTGTCTGGGATGGGGCCAGGGATCCATGGGTAGGGGGCCACCCCCACCTTGTCTGTGTGGTCTGTTTCCACTCCCTGCCATTGGGCCCTCTTCTCTGGGTGTCAGTGCTTTATCTGATATATGCAGGGAGGCAGCAGTGGAGGATGGCCTGAGCTGACCATCCTGCCCCAGTCACAGAGACCCTCTGGGATGGAAAAGACCACAAATTTGTGTGAGACAGTTGTCTACCAATAAATATAGAGAGATGGGAAAATCTTTCCTGTGACTTACACCAAACAGTGCCTGCCAAACATCTGTCACCTCCTACCACCCTAAATTTTTTTTCACAATATCTGAGTACCAACTGTACTGTTATATCCTATTTGTCTTTAAATCAAAGTGTTTACATATATTTATTGAAGAAGCAAACTTTGTCTGCTTCTGCAAGTAGAAAACCAATATCAGTTACCCAAATAGAAGCAGCCATAAAATAAATACAATGGAACAAAGGAATGCTATCAAGTTACATGTAGATACTGTTTTCTGCTAAAGGCTCAGAGCCCAAGGTGTGCTCTCAGGGCCTTCAGTGAGAAAATGATCTGGCACAAGACAGTGTCAAAGACACAGCCACACCAACATGGACCATTATCCATGAGCACACAAGGATTGAGAGAGAATTTTAAAGGCGATTAACTTTTTCCTAGCCCACCCACCATCTTTTTGTTGCAGTAATTTTTAAGACTAATTTCACAACGGAGAACGTCAAGAGTCACAAAAGTAAATAGACTAGTGCAATGAGGCCCCATGACAGTCCAGGCCTGTGGCCGCAATCCACAGCCAATTCTGCTCCTCTTGGCCACTCCAGACCCACCCCCCAACTCATATAATTTTGAAACAAATCCAAGACATCCTATCATTTCATCTATATTTCAATGAAGAGATAAGTTCTAAGAGATACTTATATTGTATTATAGATACAATAAAACCGCCATACCATTATCCCGCCTAAAAAATTTTAAAACATTAATAATTCCGTAG
This sequence comes from Lepilemur ruficaudatus, assembly GCA_963574885.1. Classification (NCBI taxonomy): domain Eukaryota; kingdom Metazoa; phylum Chordata; class Mammalia; order Primates; family Lepilemuridae; genus Lepilemur; species Lepilemur ruficaudatus. The sequence continues at coordinate 9,448 of CAUYRT010064308.1, forward strand.
TCATAAAATATCCAGTTAGAGTTCAAATTTCCACCTCATGCATGTCATAATATCCTTTTACAGTTTGTGTTTTAAGCATCAGAATATGAGGCTTACACATTGCATTTGATTGAAATGTCTTTTAAATCTCTTTCAATCTGTAGGTTCCCTCCTCCATGTCTCTTTTTCCCCTTGCATTTACACGTTGCCCTTTTATCTTTGGAGTAGACATTTGTATTTTGAAACATCCCCAAGCTGAGTCCTGCCTTGCTTGGACCACTCACACCAGCCGCTGGCACATAGTATTTTATCTAGGCAGTGCCACTGCAGCAATGGCAAGAGTCTGCCCCCAGGCTTTGGTTAAGGACCTGGAAACCTAGGAAAGGGCCCCACCATGGACCTTCAGCATCATCTCTAAGCTGGAAGCCTTGGAAAGCAAACAAGAAGGAAAACACCGGGAGCGTTGAAATGGCTTCCACCTTTGAAAGGTGCTTTCCAAAACCTCAACATACTCAAGATAATGGCACCATTTAATTACAGAAATTGCTGCTCTCTATCAATGCCCAGACATGCCTCCTGCTTATGGGATCCAGTGTGTGTGTGTGTGTGTGTGTGTGTGTGTGTGTGTGTGTGTGTTTATTCTTCCTCAGGACGTTTTTCTCACACTTGCCACGTTCATCCTCCGCCAGAATCAGTGGCCATTTGCTTCAGCCAGTTGGCTTCCTGTGGGCTCTCCTCGACCGCGTCTCTAGCGGGCAATGGCTGCAGAATAAGGATTGCAGCCAGCTTGTCACACCTTTGGGCCTCCTTCGAAGCCCAGGCAGACACGTGTTATCCCAGCTGCCCAAATCCACTTCCAGCAGACCTCGCCAGACACATGAGAGGGTCCTTGGATATCTCCAGGCCACGAAAACGGAAAGAGAGTAGGGTCCCTACTCCTTACTTTCCAGAACTGCCCCAGCCCACCAAACAGTGCAGTCTCTTTTTGTGATGGTTGTTTCATGTGTCAACTTGACTGGGCAAAGGGATGCCGAGAGAGCTGGTAAAATACGATTTCTGGATGTGTCTGTGGAGATGTTTCTGGAAGAGATTAGCATTTGAATCAGACTGAGTGGAGAAAATCGGGTACCCTCACCAATATGGATAGACATAATCCAATCCATCAAGGCCCTGACTAGAACAAAAAGGTGGAGGAAGGCGAATTTGCTCTCTGCTTGCGCTGGGCCACCCGTCTTCTCCTGCCCTTGGACTCTGGTGCTCCTAACTCTCAGGCCCTGGGACTCTGGAACTTATACCAGCACGGCCAGCTCCATGCCACGCCCCGGGCTCTCAGGCCTTTGCACTCCACCGGGAGTTACCCTCAACTACCCTGATTCTCAGGCCCTCAGACCTGGCCTGAAGTACAGCCGTGGCTTCCTTGGGCCTCCAGCCTGCAGACAGCGGACCACGGGACTTCTCAACCTTCACGACTACATGAACCAATTCCCATGGTGTCTCCCTGTCTGTCTGGCTGTCTGCCTCTCTCTCTCCACACACACGCACCTCCTCTTGTTTCCGTTTCCCTGGAGAACCTGCCCAGTACATTTCTGTTGCCTCTGATCTCCACCCTGGTACCATTGTGGTCAGCACAGGTCACCACACGCCCTGCAGCCGGCCAGCCCCCCCAGCCTCCCAGGTGCCTTGGGCAGAGCGGCCAAACCCTTGTCCCCAGGCCCTCTCACCTCTACCTCCCACCTTCATGCCTTTGGCCTGGCCCACCTGGGTGGTTCACACCTCCAGTGGCGCACCTAGCAAATCTGACCCCCTAGGGAGGACCATTTTTGAACTTTTCAGTAACGAACATTAAATGTAATATAATAATGCCTAGAAAAAAATAACATTTCTTTTTGTTAAACTTTCTTTTGTTTTTTTGTGGGTTTTTTTTTGTTTTGTTTTGTTTTTTTGGAGACAGGGTCTCACTCTGTGGCCCAGGCTAGGGTGCGGTGGCATCATTATATATCACTGCAACCTCAAACTCCTGGGCTCAAGTGATCCTCCTGCCTCAGCCTCCCAAGCAGCTGGGACTACAGGCAAGCGCCACCATGCCTGGCTAATTTTTTAATTTTTTTGTAGAGATGGAGTCTCACTATGTTGCTCAGGCTGGTCTCGAACTCCTGGCCTCAAGTGATCCTCCTGCCTCAGCCTCCCAAAGTGCTAGATTATGGGCATGAGTGACCGTACCCAGCCTATTAAACTTTCTATATATAAGCCAGCCACAATAATTTTCAAATGAAAGATAAAATAAATATTATAGCCAAAACAGGAGAGGTAGTGGTTTAATATTTTTAAGTTACATTAATGTATTTTTTTTAGAAACTTATACCTACCTATTGGCCTGTTGCAATAATAAATAACATTAAAGTATACTGACCATTAAATAATAATAACAATAAAAAGGAAGGAATTTCAATTTTTAGGCTAATATACAAATTCAGTAAAATAGTTCATGTATAAGGTAAGAGTTGCACTTACCAAACCAAAATATTGCCTCTAGCAAGCAGTTCACACTCTGTTTCACTTTATAAAATTTAAATCGAATAAGAATTACAAGTTGTCACATAGAACAGCTGCATAGCAGTAGCAGTCAGTCAAGTTATTTGTCTTTACAATCACTGAGCCTTCACTGGTTATTTCGAGTCTACTGCAAACACAGGAATGTCTAATACCATCGGGGTTGGAGACAAGAACTGTCCCTGAAGCAACATCAAATGATTCCACAAAGTTACAAATTTACTCTGGAAACAAACAGGTGCCCAAAATCCACATGTATCAGGGGCAGATGTGTAACTGGAGTTCTCTAAATTAACATCCAGGTAGAATACATTGTTTATTAAAACATAAGTTTTTTTAATGTTTTATTTTAAAGTTTATACGTTACTAAAATTTAACAGTGCAAAAGCAACAAAGTAAAAATAGATAAATTGAACTACATCAACTGTAAAAACATCTGTGCATCAAAGGACACAATCAAAAGAGTGAAAAGGCAACCTACAGCATGGGAGAAAATATTTGCAAATCATATATCTGATAAGGGGCTAATATCCAGAATATATGAAGAACTCGTACAACTCAATAACAAAACCAATAACCCAATCAAAACAATGGGCAAAGGACTTGAACAGACATTTCTCCAAAGCAAGTATAAAACTGGCCAAGCACATGAAAAGATGTGCTTTCATCATTAATGTTCAACATCATTAATTATTAGGGAAATTCAAATAAAAAACTAGAATATGAGGTATCACTTCACACTTATCAGGATGGCATATATATGTATATATATTCATATATGTGTATATATATTTATATGTGTGCATATATGTTAACATACGTATATACACACACAGAAAGCCCACAAAAACAGATAACAAGATGTGTAGAAATTGGAACCCTTGCACACTGTTGGAGGTGATGTAAAATGGTGCAGCTGCTATGGAAAACATTATGGGTCTTCCTCAAAAATTAAACATAGAATTACCATATGATTCAGCAATCCCACTTCTGGGTACACACGCAAAAGAATTGAAAGCATAATCTTAAAGAGACATTGCACTCCCATATTTGTGTAGCATAATTCCAATAGCCAAGAGGTGGGAAGCAACACAGGTATCCATCGAGATGAAATGTGATCTATACACACAATGGAATATTACTCAGTCTTAAAAAGGCAGGAAATTCTGACACGTGCTACCCATGGTGAACCTCAAAAACACCATGTTAAGTGAAATAAGCAAGTCACAGAAAAAAGACAAATGCTATATAATTCCATTTGTATGAGGTCCCTGGAGCAGTCAAATCCACAGAGACAGGCAGTGGAATGGCGGGTGCCAGGGGCTGGGAGGAGGGAGGAATAGGAGCTGCTGTTTAATAGGTACAGAGTTTCAGTTTTGCAAGATGAAAAGGTCTGGAAATTGGTTGCAAAACAATGTAAATGTAACAATACTGAACTGTACAGTAAAAAAATAGTTCAAATGGTAAATGTTACCACAATAAAAAACATTAAGAAAGAAAATCCTTAGCAGTAGCCACAGCAATTCTTTAGAACTTAGACCTACAGTTTTTTTCAGGAATGTGTAATTCCTGAATTATTCCTGTGTAATTCCTGTAATTCCCAGTGATTCTCATCACTGACATTGATTAATGTCACCTGTGTGTGGTGATAATAAAACCAGACAACCTTCAGTCCATTTTTGTTACTATTTTAAAATTCTCTACAGACAGTGCCCCTTCTTGCTAAGCCTGTGCCTCGGGCAGACTGCCCTCACTGCCCACCCTTGGACGTGCTCACTCTGATGCCCTTCAAATGCTGCCCAGCTCCTGGTTCTGCCACCTATTGGCTGTGTGGTCCTGAGAGCGTTACTTAGTTACATTTTCATCTATAACATGCAGATCCTCATAGTATCTAACTCACAGAGGTGGGACAAGGATTCAATTAATAATACAAGCAGAGTGCTTAGGACAGTGCTTAGAACAGTGTATATTCAAGTATTCTTCACTAAGAGTCCCCGGCTCCCACTATTCATCATCAGACAAAAACACCTTTTCAGATTTCTTTAATTTGAATTGTTTGCCAATATCTAAAAATCAGGGTATTGATGCAAAATCTGGATTTATAATTTCTTCGAACAGTCAGAAGCTCTGGCAACTCTGGGCCCATATTCCCCCATGACAGTGATATACTGGAGATGGCTGGCAACTGCCTATTTTAAAAAGATATGTGATCTCTCCAGTTTGCCACAGTCCCCACCACTCCCTATTAACTCCCAGCCAGCTTGAATCATGCCATTACTTGCTAGTCTGGTAGGCCTATGCATGTGGGCCCTGTTCAAGATCAGTCTATAGCTTATCCCCATACTCTATTGCCCAGATCTGCCTTTTAGGTGAATTAAATAAAAATCACTTCCTCTCTCAGAGACTGAGTTTTCTGGACTTGCAAGTGGGACCAACAGTTTCTACTTCACAGAGGGTATTGAAAATATTAAAGGATGTATATAATATAAAAGTAGTTTGTATTAAAGTAGAGGACTCTTCTAATACAAAGAATTATTCTGATTAAGATGGGACCAGAATATTCTACTCATTTCATTTTTCTGAGTATAGTCCTTTCATCCTGAGTAAGTATGTCTACAACAGAGTGTACATTACACATAAACAAAAGTCCATGCCAGGCAGCACAAGACATGCTGGAGACGTTCATTTCACTCACAGCCTCACCAACCTGCGATCCAGAAGAACTTCGGGTTTTCCATAATGCTCCGCTATGTTCACTGAAGGAGGCAGCCACCGTCTTTGTTCTGCCGATCTCACAGCTTTCAGACTGCCTGTCCTAGGCTTGAGACTTCCTGTCAGGGCAGGTGATTTCCTGTCAGAGGAGGGAGGGTGACTTCCTGTGAGGTCTCCCAGCCTTCCTCCCAGCCCAGGGAGCAGGCTTACTTAAGCAGGCTTAACTTAATCATTTAAATGATCAGCCAGGTACAGTGAGCTAAATGGTTGACAATATCTCAATATTTACACTGTAAAGGTACACAGACTGTGTCAAGCTGTAAAGTCTTTTAAGTTATAACCTGGCTTGGCTGAATAATTTAGGTTTGGGGTTTTGCATTCATTAGAATCTTTAATGAGCTCAACTTTTAATTATTGGTGAGAGGAGAGAAACCTCTTCCTGCCATTTTTCACACTGTGGGCCCTGAATACTTCTCCTTGTATTGAGAAAGGCAGAAATTATCTGGAAATGTCTTAGTTTCTCCCCTACCATTATTAGCTCAGGGGTATGGGGGAGAGAAGTTTGTGAGGACAAATCCAAAATCTCTACCAGTACCAGCTGAAAACAAAAATGACTTGAATCTGGTGTTGGAGTCAGTTTGTGGAGGAATAGTAGTAAAGGAATAGTACTGGAAAGATGGATAGACATATGGACACACAGTTCCCAGAAGAGGAAATACAGATGGCTAATACACGTGCAAAAGTCCACTCATCCTTCTCAGTAACCAGGGAATTGCAAACTAAACAGCAACAAGCTGTCTTTTCTCACTGATCAGATTGACAAAACCTTTCAAGTCTGGGCAAAGATGGGGGAAAGATACTCTCTCATGCTGCTGGTGGAAGTGTAAATTGGTTCAGCCAATTTGGAAAGCTTTTGGTATGTATGTCTGTGGGCCTTTATTGGAAATCTTTGAGACCAGACATGTTTCAGAATTTTCTTTTTTTTAGCTTGAAAGGTAAAAGGTGCAGATGGTACTTTTACATCACCACTCCAGTGGGCTCAGGAGCAGCATCCAATTGTTAACACACTGATTTTTCTACAGTGAAATGAATATTCATACTAAATGGGATAAATATAGATTTTAAATCGCTTCAGCTCATTTTAGGTCAGTTTTCACTGCCAAAGGACTCTGTTACAAACTTATGGGAAAAGTGGTTTTGGAGATTTTTGGATTTCAAAATGGTGGAGAGGGATCTTGGATCTGTATATAGTAAACTCTATGACCTAGCAATTCATCTCTTAAGTACATTCCTTAGAACAGTGGGATTTGAACTTTTCCGAGCACCATCCAAAGTAAGAAACACCATTCACACGTAATCCAATCCACACACACATTTATGGAACTGCAACAAAGTTTCATGAAACAATATTTAATCTTCCTCTAGGTCACTGTATCTTCTATGATTTCATTTTTTGAGTGTTTACCATGTACCAGACACAGTTCTAAGCATTTTTTCCTTTTTTTTAAATAGTTTAATAGCAAACTTATAGGAACAGCACAGAAGACAGACAACATTAAAAACATGTACTTGCATGTAGGACAACTCAGTTAGAAAAGTATAGTGAATGGATGGAATCTACTGTATGATGAAAATGCTACAAACACTGTTTAGTTACTGTCAATAAGAAATTTACTTGTTTTAAAAAAATCCAAACGCTGGCATTGTCCAGAAAAATTTAACAGGTCTATTATCATTGTTATAAAGTTGAGCTGCTGAAACTTGTTCACTGAAACGTTTGACTTGCATTAATGCTTCATATCCCTGTATTTATATTAAAAATTCACACACAAATGAAAATGCAAAAACTGCCAATGCCTGATTTATGTCCCCTATTTTTCCACTTGAAATCATATACTTAGGTACCTTTTGACCCCATGGGAAAAAACATATCTAACGTTCAGAACTACCAATAATAGGAAGAAGAGAATCTTTTTTTTTTTTTTTTGAGAATCAAATGTTTTCCCATCATTGTGGATCTTAAGCACGTTCCCCACGTATGCGGCGTGCCAGCTGGATGTCCTTTGGCATAACTGTCACACGTCCGGCTTGGAGAGCACACAGATAGATCAGTGTCTGCAAGCAGGCCAACCAGACAGGCCTCACTTGCCTCCCGCAAAGCACCAAGAGCTGCGCTCTGGAAGCGCAGATCTGTTTCGAAGTCCTGAGCAATTTCTCACACCAGACGCTGGAAGGAAGTTTGCGAATCAGAAGTTCAGCGGACTTGGGTCAGGCCTGATGTCGCGGAGCGCCACAGCGGCAGGCCGGGGCGCGGAGGTGTCTCCGCCCGGCCAGGAGAGGGCGCGCTCTGCCGCGGCACCCGGACGCCTGACCGCGCGTCTCCCGCGGCGTCCGCTTTGCGAGCGACGGCCGGCGCTCTCGCTGTATTTCGTCTTTTAGGAGTTGCTGGATTACAACTCAACAACGTAAAAGACAAATAACCCCATTAAAAAACGGGAAGAGGATCTGAATAGACATTTTTCTGAAGAAGATATGCAAACGGCCAATAAGCACTTAGAAATACGTCCTACAGCATTAGCCATCCAGGAAATGCCAATCAAAACCACAATAAATACCACCTCACACCTTCTAGCGTGGCTATAACTTTTATGAAAAGACAGACAATAACAAGTGTCCACAAAAATACGGAGAAATGTGAACACTCAAACACTGGTGGGCGGGTAGAGTGGCGCTGCCACTTTGGGAAGCAGCTTTTTAGTAGCTCCTCAACAAGTTAACCACAGAGTTACTAAATAATCCAACAATTCTACCCCTAAGTTTACACCAAGGAGAAATAAAAATATACATCCACACAAAAACTGGTAATAAAAAGGAAGAAAAAAAGTGCTGATAGATGTAACACATGGATGGACTTTGAAAACATTATGCTCGGTGAAAGAAAGCAGTCAAAAGAGGACAAGTACTGTATGATTCCATGTGCGTGAAATGTCCGGAACAGGCAAGTCCGTAGACAGAAGGCAGATCAGTGCCGGCCTGGGGCCGGGGGTGGAGAGCAGGGAGGGGAAAGACTGCCAGTGGTTATAAGGTTTCTTTCTGGGGTGATTAGAATATTCTAAAATTAGATTGTGGCAATGGCTGCACAACTCTGTGAGTATACGGAAACCACTGAACTGGACACTTTGAATCAGTGAGTTCTATGATCTGTGAACATATCTCAGCAAAGCTGTAAAACAATTTGGTTGGAAGCCCTTACACTGATTTATCAACACATAACAGGTTATGACCCACAGTCTGACAATTTGAGAGATTATTGCACATTTGTTCAGGAGATGTGAGGATGGATATTTATCACAAGATTTTCTGTGACTGTGAACAAATCAGAAGCATCTCTAATTTCACTAAGCCAGAAAATGGATAAATGAACCGTGGTATCTTCATGGGATTAAATACTATAAAAGTTTAAAATGATGAAGCAAATCTATTAATCAACATGATTCAATAACAAAATCATAGTATTTCATGAAAAAAGCCTGTCATAAGGATATGTTAGGGATTTCTGATGCTGTGAACATGCTGCTTCTTAACGTGAGTGGTAGTTTCACGAGTGTTCACTCTGCAACCCTTTGTAAAACTGAACTCTTTTCTATGTCTTTGTAATTTATAATTAACTTCATTTAAAAAACAAAGAAAATATGGAACATTATATATAGCATGATGCTGTATATATAAACTTTACAAACATTCTCACTGATCAGACTGGCAAAACTTCTCAAGTCTGACAATTTCAAGTCTGGGCGATCTATCCATAGTACTGGCACTGGTACTGCGTTTACCACTGGTACTGCATCTATCCGTGTCTGGTCAGGAAAACAAAAGTCATTCTAGCTACTTCAAGCAGAAAGGTATTTAGCCGAGGAACAAAAGGGAAAGAAAATGTTATCCGGACCTCAGGGGGCTGCTGCTACCCCTGGACTGGAGCCAGGACCTCATACTCACTACTGCTCTGCCAGAGTCCCAGCCCTGACCACGAACACAGGAGCCCGCACTCCTGCTACTGCCAGGCACCCATCTGCCAGAGAGGATGCCATGGCAGAAAAATAGTTTCCCTCTTCCTCCTGCCTAACAATCTCCCACTAGTGCCTCCTGGAAAACCAGCAGGCAAGGAAGTCAGGGGAAATGGAGTTTGGAGGTTTCCAGCCCCAGGTGCTACAGTGGCCAGCAGGGAATGGTGGGAGCAGAGCTGAGAGCTGACAGAACCTATACATAGCAAGAATTCCCACCCAAGTCATGGCAGTGATTATAGCCAACTTTGTAAAGACTGGTTTATTTAAAAAGTCAAAGCAAGTATAATAATAATTGTGGTTGATTCTGAGTCTGGGAACAATTGGTATTTAATTTGTTCTTTTTTTTTTCTCTTGAGACAGAGTCTCACTCTGTCCCCTGGGCTAGAGTGCAGTGGCGTCATCATAGCTCACTGCAGCCTCCAACTCCTGGGCTCAAGTGAGCCTCTTGTCTCAGCTTCCCAAGTAGCTGGAACTGTAGACGTGTGCCACCACACCGGGCTAATTTTTTCTGTCTTTTGTAGAGATGGGTCTCACTCTTGCTCAGGCTGGTCTCAAACTTCTGACCTCAGTGATCCTCCAGCCTCAGCCTCCCAGAGTGCTAGGATTACAGGCATGAGCCACCACACCTGGCCTGATTTATTCTTATGTGTATTTTTCCATATCTCTTTAAATTCTAAAAATCTAAACGGTAAATGCTAAAAATTTAATAAAAAAGGAACTTACTGAAAAGAGAATAAACCAACATGCTAATTGTTATTGTGTTAGAGTGGTAAATCTAGGAAATCTTTTCTCCTCTTCTTTTAAATTTTCTAAATTTTCTTTGATAGTGTGTTAAATTTATAGTGAAACTTTGTAATAGGTATGCTGTTGCTTTTTGCCTAATTTTACATGAATGCTATAGTTTAGAGGAAATGTCATGCAAAGAAAATAATTTTAAGCTCTTGTAACTATGTGAAACATTAGCTTTAAAGACTTATTAACCCAGACAGCATACTTTAAAAAGAAAGGGAAACCATGGTGAAGTCGGTAGACGCTTATTCACCATAGGTATTTGCTGAGCACCCTGGTAAGCTAGGCACTGGAAATGCAGAGGTGAATGAAATGTGTCTCAGGTTGTTTACAGCCTAGAGGGAAGACTGACAATCAAACGAGGCTATATGCGGGACATGGAACAGCAAAGAAGCTTTCATTTCTGACTTGTACATTTTTTGTAATGCTTGGATTTTTGCAAGAACATGTCTAATTGTTGTAAACAACAAAAAATTACAGTTTAAAGTAACAAAGGGCAAGCTACTCTATGATGTGATATATGCAGGATGTCCTGGGAGTCCATCAGACATCCCCTGACCCCGGGGGTGGGAGTGAAGGAAAGTATCCCACAGGGTGTTTCTAAAGCAAGAAGCATCAACGTCTTCCACGAGGTGATGAACTCTTTACAGAGTGCAATTGTTTTTCTAATATGACTTCCTAGATGGTAAAGCCAACCCCATTTTACAGATCTGGAAACTGAACCTCAGAGAAGGAAAGTGACTTCCAAAAGTTCACACAACCACGTGAATGGTACAGTAAGAATTCAAACCCAACTCTCCTGGTATCCAGCCACTGCTAAGGAGAGTCCCAATGACATTTTTTAAAAAAGGAAAATTATAATTCTTTTCCTGTTTTCATTCTCACTTTGAGTTTGAGATGCCATTTTCCATGAACATAGAAACTGGACCCCTCTGTATTACCTCTTCTACACTAATTAGTCTCAGTTTTATTTTGCTAGGGTCACTCAGGGACACAGCAGCCCAGGATATTAGTCATTAAAAGAATAAATAAATAAAAATTTGTCCTGGGAATTGCTGTGAAGGGTATGCTGTTCTCAAACGCTAGCCTGATCCCCGAGATGGGATGAGATGTTTGCCTGTCACAGAACTGAGAGTGTCTTTCAGCAAAAATGGGCTACATCTGGATGCTAAGGAGCTGATATCCTGCAAAGCTTTGACTTTAAAGATCAGATTCTTTTCCTCCAAGGCAGAAGAAAATTACACCCTCTGTGTACATTCAGTTTTTGACTTTTCAGATGCTGCTTGCATCTGTAATCTTTTATCCTCACCAAATACTAAAGCACAAGACACATCAGTTGCAAAAGTGCTTTGAAGAAACCTAGCAAATGCACACTTTTGTTATTATCCCCATCTTCCAGATGAGGATATTGTGGCCTGGGGAGGTGGAGTAATGTGCCTGTGATCTCATAGAGCTTTACCCAGAACTTAGGCCCAGTGTATTTTCCCATATTTGGGGGCTGGGATTGAAGTGAGGTTAGAATCAAATCCCTTCTCCATTCTTCTGAAGACAGGGGTGTTTTGTTTGCTCATTTAATTATTTACTTTGCAAACAGAGAAATGGATCATGTTCCTATTTAAAACTTCCTTCATGGACGTTAGACTAATGACCAGAAATGTATGGCTTGTGAGCAATAATCTTTTCTTTTTTAAATGATAGATTAGGATGACCATGATAGTTTCTTGAACAGTGCCTATTTAATACCTGTTCATAAAATTAATTATAGGTTTTGACTATGGGTAAAGTTATTGTCTGACTTCATTGTTGAGCACCTCTAAACAAAGGGTTCATTACCATCTCAGCATGCCTGCCACTCATTCTGCCCTGTGTCAATCCAGAATCTGTCTTCCCATAGCTTCTCTCCATCCATTGGTCTAAATCCTACCCTTGGGAGCACCACACAGGAGCAGCCTGATCACCACCCTCTCCATAGTGCTGGGCCTTTGCAAGCTTGATGTAGGCATATGGTGACAGCATGCACCAGGACACACCCTGGTGTTTTCCCTCACTAACTGAGAGACCTTGACCAGCAACCTCAACTTCCTTCTGGTCCTTAGAGAGTTGATTATGCACCTTTAATTGTTTCTGATGTAAGTATTGAGAGCAGTATTAGTCATCAGCCAGAGAAATAGAACCTGCGTGTGTGTGTGTGTGCGTGTGTGTGTCTATGTATAGTTGTGTGATGCATAATGACATTTCAGTCAACAATGGACTGCATATATGATGGGGGTCCCGTAAGATTATAATATGGTATTTTTACTGTGACCTTTTATATGTTTAGCCATGTTTAGATACACAAATACTTACCATTGTGTTACAACTGCCTACAGTATTCAGTAGGAGTCACACACTGCACAGGTGTGTAGCCCAGGAGCAATAGGCTATACCACACAGCCCAGGTGTGTAGTAGGCTATGCCATCTAGGTGTCGCAGGATGACATCACCTAACAACACATTAAGCACTGCATTAAGTGACACATAACTATATAAAGTGGAGGAGGGGAAAGAGAGAGAGAGAGAGAGAGAGATTGATTTAGTATAAAAATAATTGGCTCATGTGACTGTGGAGGCCGAGAAGTCCCAGGATCTGCAGTCAGCAACCTGAAGACCCAGGAGAACCAGTTCCAGGCTGAATCTGAAGGCTTGAGAACTGGGAGAGCCAATGGTATAAGTTCCGGTGTGAGGACAAGAGAAGACCAACGTCCCAGCTGAAGCAGTCAGGCAGGAGGAGCCACTCTTGCTCAGCCTATGTTCTATTCAAGTCTTCAAACGATTAGATGGGGCCCACCTACATTAGTGAGGGCATCTGCTTTGCTTATTCTACGGCTCAAATGTCCATCTCATCCAGAAACACCCTCACAGACACACCCAAAATAATGCTGGCCCAAACGTCTGGGCACTCTGTGGCCCAGTTGAGTCGACACACAACTAACCATCAAAAGAGCTGTCATTTTCCTTTGAGCACTGCTTCCTGGCTTCCCACAAATTTTGAAATGCTGTGTTTTCACTACCATTCAGTTAAAAATATTTTCAAATTTCCCTGTAGCTTTGTTTTTTTATTCCTTTCTTATTTAAAAGTGGATTGTTTGATTTTCAGGTATTTGGGGGATTTTGTGAATAGCTTTCCAATTTATTTTCAGCTGTGGTAAAATACACATAACATGACATTTACCATCTTAACCAATTTTTTTAGGAGATGGAGGTTTCGCTCTGTTGCCCAGGCTGGAGTTCAGTGGCATGATCATAAGTGTACCACAGCCCTGAACTCCTGCACTCCAGTGATCCTCCTGCCTCAGCCTCCTGAGTAGCTGGGACTACAGGCACACGCCTGGCTCATCCTAACCATTTGTAAGTGTACAGCTCAGTAGCATTAAGTACATTCACAGTGTTGTGCAACTATTACCACCATCCACTTCCAGAACTTTGTCATATTCCCAAACTGAAACTCAGTCCCCATTAAATACTAACCCCCTGGCACCCACCACTCTACTTTCTGTCTTTATAAATTTAACTACTCTAGGGACCTCATATAAGGAATTATACAGTCTTAGTTCTTTTGTGATTGGCTTACTTCACTTAGCGTAATGTCCTTAAAGTTTATCCATGTGGTGGCATGTGTCAGAATTTCCTTCCTTTTATTCATTGTATGGATAGACTACATTTTGTTTATCCATTTATCTGTTGATGGACACTTGGGTTGCTTCCACATTTTGGCTATTATGAGTAATGCTGCTATAAACATGGGTGTATAATTATTTTTTAGGGACCCTGCTTTCAATTCTTTTGGATGTATACCCAAAGTGCTGGAATTTCCCCTCTCTTTTTAATAGGCTAGTAAAACCCTGGTGCAAAACTTTAACATTACAAGAATAGAAATTTACAGATCAATATTTCTCTTGAACATAAAAATCCTTAACGAAATATTAGGAAATAGAATCTGGTAATGTGTAAGATTATTATACTCTATGACCAGGTAGGGCTTATCTTAGGAATGCAAGTTTGGTTTACCATTCAAAACTCATTCAATACATATTTTCACATTAACAAGATAAAAGGAGAAAATCATATGACCATCTCATTGAAGCAGAAAAAGCATTTGAGAACATTTAACACCCATTCATGATAACAATTTTCCGCAAAGTAGGAAGAGAAGGGAACCTCTCTAATCTAATAAAGTGCATCTGTGAGATACATAATAGTTAATTAATGCTTAATAGTGAAACACTGAAATTTTTCCTCTGTATCAGCAACAATGCAAGGAAATCTAATTTTGCCAGTTCCATTCAATATTGTTCTGGAAGTTCTAGGCAGTGCAATAAAACAAGGGAAAATAATAAAGATTGGAAAGAAAGCAATAAAGCTGTTCCTATTTGTAGGCAAGAAGATACTATATATAGAAAAACCCAAGGAATCTTTTCTAAAAAAGACAAAACATACCAGAACTAATAAATGAATTTAGGAAGGTTGCAAGTTATAAGATCAATATACAAAAATCATATTTATATAAACTAGCAACATGCAAATTGGGAAAAATGTAAAAGGACACTATTTGTCATAGCATTATACACATCAAATATTTAGAAATGAATTTAATGAATGAGTGCACTGAAAACTATAAAACAATACTTACAGAAATTGAAGAATATTTAAATAAATTGGGAAATACACTAGGTTTATGGATTAGAGGATTGAATATTTTTAAGATGTTCATTTTCTCAAATTGACTTATAGTTTCAACATAAATTCAATAAAAAACCCAGTAGGCTATTTAGTAGAAATTGACAATCTGATCCTAAAACTTATTTGAAAATGCAAAGGGGTTAGAATAGCCAATGAATTTTTGAAAAATAGCAAATTTGAAGGACTTTATGCTTTTTGGTATCAAAGCTTACTATAAAGCTATAATAGCAAGACAGCATGGTACCAACATAGACAAGACAAATGGATCTATGGAACAACATAGGGTCCAATAGTAGACACTTATATCTACAGTCAATTGATTTTTGATAAAGATGCCAAGGTAATTTAATTGGGAAATTAAAGTTTTTAAATGAGTGGTCCTACAACAACTGGATAACCAAATCCATACATAAAAAATAATTTGAGATATATATGAGATATACAGGGCTGGAACCATGAACCTTTCGGAAGACAGCAAGGAGAATACTTTGTGACCTCGGGGTAGGCAGAGATCTCTAAGTCACAAACCACACAAGAAAATTGGATAAACTGGACTTTATAAAAATTTAAAATGTATATCAAAGACACTGATAAGAGAATAAAAAGAAGCCATAGACTAGGAGAAAATATTTACAAATCAAACATTTGTAAAGGACTTGAATCCAGAATATATAAAGAATTCTCAAAACTCAATTAGAAAACAAACAATTCAATTAAAAAAATGCACAACACGTTTGAACACTTTACCAAAGAAGATTATATGGGTGGCATGAAAAGATATTCAGCATCATTAGTCATTAAAGAGATGCAGATTAAACCCATCATGAGATACCATTTCAATTTGCACAATTGAATTACCTTGCCATACCTATTGAAATGGTTAAAATAGAAAAAACTGACCATGGCAAATATTAATAAGGATGTGGTAGAAGTGGAGTCCTCGTACTATGCAGATGGGAATATAAAATGGTACAACCATTTTAGAAAACAGTTTAGCAGATTTTTTTTAAGTTAAACATGCACCTGCCATGTGGTCCAGCAATCCCGCTGCTAGGTAGTTACCCAGAGAAAGAAAGCATATCTCCCACAAGGACTTGCATACGAACGTCCACAGTGGCTTTGGTTGATAGAGCCCCAAACTGAAAACAATCCAGATGTCCATCAAGAGATGAATGAATAAACAAACTGCGGTATTCTGTACAATGGGATTCCTCTCAGCAACAGAAAGAAATGAAGTATTGATACAGACCACAACATGGAGGAATTTTAAAATGGTTATGCTGAGCAAAACAAGCCAGACATAAACAGAGTAATACCATGAAAGTGCAACTATATGAAAATCTAGAAAATGCAAACTCATCTACAGTGACAGAAAGCAGATCAGTGGTTGCTTGGGAGTCTAAGCTGTGGGACCTTCCCAGGTTACCTTAACCTCTCTGAGTATCAGTGACCTCATCGTCACGGTTCAGTCCACGGCTGGACTTTGAAGTGTTGCCCCATTTTTTGGGCTCCTGGCTTGGAGGAATCTCGAGCCTTGGCCCACACGACAGAGAGATGACAGACACTCAGCAAGTGTGCGTGAAGAATTTATTGCAAGCCAAGTTTAAGGGTACAAAGCAAAAGTACATTTCATAAGGGGAAATGGGTCTGTCTCTGCAAGTGGAGAAGACCCTGTCCACGTCCATGTTTTTCTTTTTATACACTTCATGTTTAGGTAAAAGTTAGTCATAATTAGGACTGAATTCCTTCCAATGTTTGGACGTAACTTAAAGGTTATGTTATACATATAGTGGGGAAAGTTCCATTTCCATTCTCTGACTGGTGGTCAGTGTCCCATGGCCTAATTATCCTATCCTTTAAGACTGAAATGACTGTTTCCTCTTTTTATTTTTCTGCAACCATTTCCTCCTTTTTGCTTTTCTATAACTGCTTTCTCCTTCTTGTTTTTCTGATTTCCATGACCTCTCCCTTGTTTTTCTGTCCCTAACATCATCTTCAAGTTGAGGATGAAGTTTACATTCCTGGCTGGATGTTGAGGCTGGGGGAAAAAAACTGGAAGTAATCATCTCAGATGTGTGCCTGGCCAAGTCTGCCTTTTCCATTTTAAGTGGGAGGCAATTAAACCTTATCCCAATAGTCAAGCCCGTGACTTTGCAGTCTCTGCCACGGATTTGGGAGCAAACAAG
>CAUYRT010064311.1:0-36431 GCA_963574885.1 Lepilemur ruficaudatus
ACTCCAGGGCTCAAGCAATTCTTCTGCCTCAGCCTCCCAAGTAGCTGGAACTTCAGGCATGTGCCACCATGCCCAGCTAATTTTTTGTATATATATTTTTAGTTGGCCAATTAATTTGTTTCTATTTTTTTTAGTAGAGACGGGTCTCACTCTTGCTCAGGCTGGTTTCAAACTCCTGGACCTCCCAAAGTGCTAGGATTACAGGCGTGAGCCACTGCGCCCAGCCTGAATTAATTTCATTCTATTTTTGTTAGAGATGGGGTCTCGCTCTTGCTCAGGCTGGTTTCGAACTCCTGACCTTGAGCGATCTCCCCACCTCGGCCTCCTAGAGTGCTAGTAAAGAAGATGTTTTTATGTTTCATCCAGGAATTTTAGTTATTTTCAAGAGAAGGGTAGACCCAGATACCTAGCCTACCTTATTACTGGAAAATAGTGGTTTACTTAATGCAGTTGTATTTTTTTCTTTTTAAGGCCGCAGAGAGAAAAATTTGAGTTGTTAAGTGTTGCTGGAGTTTCTAGGCTGAAATAACAATGTGAATTCAAGGTGATTTAGCAAAATTCTAAAAAGGCTAGAAGTTCTTATGAGTAATTTTTCATCTTTTTTTTTAATTACCTGTCATTAGAAATTGCATGGGTCACTATTTCCATAGTCCTGAAATACTAGTTGTTTAAATATGAACTGTGGAGGTAGTAAGTCCTGGACTGTTGTTGTGGCTCCTTGATGTCCTCTGGGAATAATGTTCTTTATTTTGCCACAGAATGTTTTTCTCATTGTTGGCTAAAGAGTTTTTTTTCTTTAAACTTAAAAATTAATTGTCAAATTCATGTGTCCAATTGTGAAGGTGGTACCACGCTTTAAAATTGTTGAAAGTTTATTTTCTTTGTCTCTTAGTTCATCTTGTTGATATCTGGAACATGATTGAAGCCTTCCGAGACAATGGCCTTAACACACTGGACCATACCACCGAGATCAGTGTATCCCGCCTGGAAACTGTCATCTCATCCATCTACTATCAGCTGAACAAGCGCCTTCCTTCTACTCACCAAATCAGCGTGGAACAGTCTATCAGCCTCCTCCTCAACTTTATGATTGCTGCATATGACAGGCTAGTATCTTACATGCTTACTTCATTTTAGGAATAGCCAGTCTCTTAATCATTCTTCTTCCATACTGCCTTGCTAAGTAAGGGTTGTCAACTTAGAATCACAGTTAAAAGGGAAATTATTCAGTGTAAGTCCCTTCTAAAGACTGGTTAACAGTGATTTACTCTCCTGGAGCATGTCATATATTAAACTCATAATATTATGGAGTGTCACAACACTTGAGACGTATTGTTTGGTAAAATTATAGGTACCTTAATATAGCTGTTATCTATCCAGTGAAATAGAGCTAAGTTTTGAATTTTATTATGGGGTTTTTCTGTTTGACTCTTAAGACTAATCGATCTTCACTCTGTAACATCAAATGTCCTTAGACTATAGTGTCTTCTTTTCTCTTTATTTATGTCTAAGAACCTATTTAAAATTTTTAATGCAGAGCATTGTCTGCATTAAACAATTACAACAAGAGAAGACTATTTAAATATACTCAAAATTAAAACAGAAATGATGTGCTTTATTTATATTTGTGGAAAATTAAGTTGATATTATAAAAAAAAATAAATTGTAAAGCACAACAAAAAATAAATTGTAAAGCACTGATTTATGATTGTGGAAGAACAGAGATTAATGGTTATATTCTAGGAACCAAGAGTTCAGATTTATGATACCTGCTATACTATTGGGCGTCTGATTTGAATGGGTTAGTTGTCCCTGCTTCATTTTTTCTCTCTGTAGACCTACTTTGAGTTCATACATTTGTAAAATGCTACTATAAATATTTTAGAATTGTGAGGATTCTGTGAATTAGTGGTAAGACTATGGAAGTGTCAAAGGCAAGTCATAATTTAGGCACTCACTAAATTTACAATATTTTAATACGCTGTTATCAAGTTAGATGTTATATCCATTTAGTAGAAAATTATTTAAAGAGATTTGAATTTATTTATTTATTTGTATATATTTTTAGACCAGGTCTCATTATGTTGCTCAGGCTGGTCTTGAACTCCTAGGCTTACGTGATCTTTCTGCCTCAGCCTCCCGAGTAGCTGGGACTATAGGCACGTGCCACCATATCCAGCTAATTTTATTTTTTGTAGAGATGGATTCTCACCATGTTACCCAGTCTAGTCTCAAACTTCTGGACTCAACGGATTTTCTTGCCTCAGCCTCCCAACATGCTGAGATTACTGGTGTAAGCCACCACACTTGGCCCAGAAATTTGAATTTTTAAAATAAGAGTAAACAAGAATCAACAATAAGTTAGAGTATACTTTAAAATAAAAGAGTGGAATTGGAATGTTTCTAACACAAAGAAATGTTAAATGCCTGATTTGTTAGATCCCCAATTACTTTGATTTGATTAATTCACATGGTATGCCTGTATCAAAACATCATATGTATACCCTATAAAGATATACAACTAGTATTTACCCATAATAAAAAAATAAAAAATAAATTTAAAAGGAGTGTATGAGAAGAGACATTAGTACCAGAATTCTAGTGCCATTTTTTAGTAACTTAGATTAGTGACTTCATAAGGTTAATTTTATCCTGTTCAAGGATTGGCTTTTTGATTCAGAGCCCTTAGTGAACATTGTTATTCTGTGGTAAGCAGCTCTTATTATGACACTGACCCACTGAGTAAATAAATTCGAGAGTCACACAATACAAATTAATTCAAGAAACAATTTTTTAAAAAGTCAGTAATAAAAATTATCTTACTGTCTAAAAATGATAAAGCTGAGATTAAAAACTTTGACTCCATAATCATTCCGAATAAGTTAAATGCTATGACATCTTAGTCCATTTGGCCTGCTGTAACAAAATACTGGAAACTGGGTAACTTATAAACAACAGAAATTTGTTTCTTACAGTCCTGAATGCTGGAAAGTCCAAAATCAAGGCAGACATGTCTGGGGAAGGGCCTGCTTTCTGGCTTATAGATGCCACCTTCTTGCTGTGTCCCACATGGCAGAAGGGGTAAGAGGTCTTTCTGGAACTTCTTTTTATAAGGGCACTAATCCCATTCATGAGGTCTCTGCCTTTATGACCTAATGGCCTCCCAAAGGCCCCACCTCCTAACACCACCACTTTGGGGGTTAGGATTTCAATGTGAATTTTAGGGGAACACAAACATTTAGACCATAGCATGTGGCTAAAGAAGGGCAGGAAAGGAAGAGTGAAAAGGTAGCAGAAGGGAGAATGGGAAGACCAAACTTAGGAGCAGAAGGTCCAAAGATAACCCTGGGACACATTCAGAGGAAGCTAGACATGTACAGAGAGAGACAAAAAGAGTAAATGAACAGTGAGTCAGATGAAGGCAGATGAGTAGAAAAGCACACTAAAAAGAACTAGCCAGTATGAAAAGAGAAGAGTAAGGAATGTAGTATGTCATTAGTGATTGGGTAATTTTCAAGTCAATATGTTTAAAACTTTGACCATGGTATCAGAATAAATTATCACATCTTTACTAACCTTGAAATCTTTATAAGGGTTTATTTAGCTATCCAGAAATTTAAAATTGGCCTTCTTGTACTAGAAAAAAGAAAGAGACCTGAATCTCTTGAAAATCAGAGCATTTTGTTAAATACTTCAAATATTAGCCTTTTTATTGATTGGCCAGTTTATTACTTAGATTGGAGAGTTCCTTTCACACATAGAATACCTAGTTATTTATTTTAATTGAGCCTTTTAGGCTTTATATTTCATGATTCTTCAAGTTTAAAATTTGAATACAAAAATTATTTAATAATAACTTCCCTCACCTCCAAATTTATGGTCAATGTTTTTTGCCATATAGTTTCGGATTATTATAATGGATTATAAGACTGTAAAACAGCAGTCAGGAGCAAATAGAATCTGAGACTTTTCCTTAAGTCACTGTTTTCTTAGGATTTAATTTTTTTAATACATAGAGTTCTGAATTTTGATAATTAAAAACATTGAGAAGTACAGAGACCAGTATTACAAACATCTGTGTGTAGGACCTTAGTGAAAGCCAGGAGGAGGAGTGAAAACATTCTAATAGCTCCATTATTTTTTCCTCTCCGGTCCTCCACGACAATAGTATTGGTAGTCCCATGGTCTGGTATAATGGTACAACAGAAATTACTCTAACCAATATAATAAGGATATCCACATTCCCAGCATGAGGGAGAGGAGGTCTTTCTTACTCTTCTGCAGTTGAGCCAATTTCACATTTTAAGGTTTGTTGCCTAAAAACCCCCTTTCTGTTTCCAGCCTTTGTTCATTGTGTTTAGTTGTAAGAAATTGAAAGCCTACTCATACGGGCTTTTATAATAACAGGGGTATAGGCTCACATAACTGAGAGGTCCAGAGGCAGGATCTTGGTTGTCTGGCTTCATTCATGTCTTTTAGTGATCTTGGCTTTGCTTTCCTCCTATGTCAGCATCATCCTTAGCCTGACTTCACAAATGCGTGCTAGCAGCTACTAAATGCTTCCTCTTTCAAGGTGAGATAAGGGGAGAGAGTTGACTTCTTTCAACACCAAACAGAAGTACCTGAGTTTTCCTCCAGAACTGTATGTGTGGGCCAGGTATGTGTAGGTGTTATGCTCCAGAATTTGTGCCTCTGGAGCAGAGAGTAGTTTCGTTTTTACCTTGACCATATGTGCCACATAGTGGGGGATGGTGGACTAGGTATGAGGGAGACACACAGTGTTCGCTAAGTTTCATGCAGTGCATCATAAACTAGTGGTTCTCTTTCTCCTTAGGTGGCCCCACTATCCACCTAGGTCCTTAAACCTGAAACCTGAGAATCATTTGTAACTCTTCCTTCCTTCTCAGTCCCCATATCATACCTTTACCAAGTTCTATCATTTCTACCTCTTGACTCTCTCTCAAGTCTGTGTGCTTCTCTCCATCCCAGTGCTGCATCCTAGATCATCTCCATCTTTTTTCTGAACTACTCATGGCTTCTAACTGATCTTTGTACGTGTACTCTTTCTTTCCTCATTATTCATTCATTCTTAGAAATAATAAATATCCATGCAGCCATTGGCTAACCTAGGACCTTGAACATTGACAGTGATTCTATTTACCTCTCTCCTCTCCTGCCGCATCCCACTGACCTGCACCTAAGGTGAGAACTGTCCTGATTTTGTGTTATATTTCCTTCTTTTTAAAATTTTTTTCTTTTCTTTTTTGGTACATTCCAGAGAAGGAATGGGTCAACCCCTGCAAGTAGAGGAGACCTAATTTTTAATTTTTTATATTGACATAATAATTGTACATATTTATGGTGTACAGAGTGATGTTTTGATGCATATAATGTATAGTGACCAGATCAGGGTAATTTAGGATATCCATCATCTCAGATACTTATCATTTCTTTGTGTTGGGAGCATTCAGTATCCTTCTAGCTTTTTGAAGTGATATATTAACTTGAGTCATCCTACAGTGCTACAGAACACTAGAATGTATTTGTCCTATCTAGCTATAATTTAGCATCCTTTAACGAATATCTTCTTGTCCCTCCTTTCCCCCAGCCTTCCCAACCTCTAGTATCCTCTGTCCTTTCTTCTTAAAAAATGTTTTTTCAGGCTGGGCGTGGTGGCTTATGCCTGTAATCCTAGCACTCTGGGAGGCTGCGGCAGGCAGGTCGTTTGAGCTCAGGAGTTCGAGACCAGCCTGAGCAAGAGCAAGACCCCATCTCTACTAAAAAAAATAGAAAGAAATTAGCTGAACAACTAAAAATATATATATATATATAAATTAGCTGGGCATGGTGATGCGTGCCTGTAGTCCCAGCTACTCAGGAGGCTGAGGCAGTAGGATTGCTTGAGCCCGGGAGTTTGAGGTTGCTGTGAGTTAGGCTGACACCATGGTAATCCAGCCGGGGCAACAGAGTTAGACTATGTCAAAAAAAAAAAAAAAAAAAAAAAAAAAGTTTTTTCATATATATAGGCTAAAACATGTTTAAACATTAAACATGTTTAGTTTTAACTATTTTTGTCAGTTATAAAAAGGGTGTCATGCTGTATGTACTATTATCTGATTTACTTTTTTCATCCATTAATATATTTTAAAGATTTATTCTGTTGCATGTAGTTATAGTTCAATTATATTTTCATTGTTGTATAATATTCTGTGTTACTGTACTATTTTGGTTTTATCCATGTTTTTGCTTTAACAAACAACACTGTTTGCAATATTCTTATACGTGTGTCTGCTACATGTATGCAAGTATTTCTGTTGGTTCTGTGTTGAGAGATGGAATGCTGAGTTGTGAGGTGTATGTAAGTTCAACTTTAGAAGATAATGTGAATTATTTTTCGAGGTTGTACCAGTGCATAAGAGGTCCTTTTGATCCACATTCTCTAAGTCTTAAAATTGTCAGGCTTTTGTTAAATGACATCACAGTGTTGTCATGCAATCAAGATTTGCATTTTCTTGATTGCTAAGTGCGACTTCATATGTTTATTAGCTGTTTGTTTCTTCTGCGAAATGCCTCTTTGTGTCTTTTGCCCATTATTCCAGTGTGTTGCTTTTTCTTTTTGTATTGAATTGTTTGAGTTCTTCATATGTCCTAGGTAATCTTTCTTGGTTATGCATGTTGTGCTTATCTTATCCTAATTTGTAGCTTGACTTTTAATTTAATGTATCTTTTTGTTGAAATGCTTTTTAATGAAAATTTTCAAATATATACAAACACAGAAAGAATATTATAATAAAACTTGACATACCTATCACTCAGCTTCAATAGCTATCAACACGCAGCCAGTCTTATGTCACCTCTACCCCTAGCTCTCCACCTCCCCTATCTCTTTCCCTCTTTCCTTCTTCCCTGGCTTATTTGAAGCAAATGTCACGTGTCGTAGCATTTCATATATATAAATATTTTAGTGCATGTATATCTCTGAGAGATGGGACTCCTTTAAAAAATTATCATTATCTCACCTAAAAATTAATAAAAATCATTATCTTAAAGTATCTAGTTTTCCCATTTCACTAATTCTCTTATAAACTTTTATTTTTTAATGTTTTATTTGACTTGAGATCCAAATAAGGGTCATGTATTGCACTTGGTTGATAGTCTCTTAAGATACTTTTCAGGCCGGTGTGGTGGCTCACGCCTGTAATCCTAGCACTCTGGGAGGCCGAGGCGTGAGGATTGCTTGAACTCATGAGTTTGGGACCAGCTTGAGCAAGAGCGAGACCCGTCTCTACTTAAAAAAAAAAAGTAAAAAAAAAAAGATTCTTTTCATCAGTAAGCTCTCCTTTCTTCTTCCTCTTTATCTTAGAGATTATAGTATGCAGTTTTGATTTTTTTCAAAGTCTAACATTAGTTTGGTACCATTACTCTCTTTCTGCATAATGAAGAGACCATAGGATTTTTTTATTTCATTTATCACTTCATTATGGTTGTGTATTTTTATTTTATGTATTTAATTTATGGGTAAATCTGTGGGTAAATGAAATGATGTTAACTGCTTAAAAAAATAATAAGGTCAGCTTGATTTTAAACATACTAGTTTTGTTGTTTTTCATTCCTTTTTATATTTTCAAGCCTCTATCAGGAATTATTTTCCTTCTGCCAGAAGAACACTCTTTGGTATTTCCTTTGTGCAAGCAAGATTGTGCTACATTTGCTTGTTTTTTTATTTGAAAATTTCACCTCCATTCTTTAAGGATATTTTCATTTGGAATACAATTCTTGATTGACAGTGAGTTTCTTTCATTTTAAGAATGTTGTTCCAGTATCTTTTTGCTTCCATTATTTCTGTTGAGAAGTCAATTGTAGATGTAATCTTTGTTTCTTTAGTGGTGGTCTCTCAATGCCCTCTGGCAACTTTTAAGATTTTATTTTTGGTTTTAAGCAGTATTACTATGGTATGTCAGGATATGATTTTCTTTGTATTTATCCTACCTGTAGTTCATTGAGCCTTTTTATATGTAGTTTGATATACTTAATTATTTTAAAAAATTATCATTTTCTCTTCATATGTTGTTTCTTCCCAATTCTCTCTTCGGGACTTTAAATACATGTATAGTATATCTTGTTACTATCTTCTCAATATTTTCTTACCATCTTTTGTCCATTTTGCATCTATTTCTCTGGGCTTCATTCTGGGCAATTTTTCCTATAAAATATCTTCTAGTTTACTTATTCTCTCTTTACTAATGTCTAATCTGCTTTTAAACCCATCAAGTTCTTAATTTTAATGATTTTTTTTAGTTTGGAAGTTTATATATAGTAGATTTAACTGCCAAATATCTCATTCTTGTCTTATTCCTTAAATATTATTAAGCATAGTTACTTTAAGATTTGCACTTACAATCTAATATCTGGATTTCCTGTGGTTCTTTTTGTACTATTAATATTTATTGTTTCTGGTTTTCACTCATGATGTCTTATTTTCTATTTGCCTTGTTATTTTTTATTATGTGCCAAACATTACATAGCAAAATTATTTTTTACTTTTTATTATGTACCAGACATTATATTGTAGAATTATTTGCGGGAATAATTTCAGGCCTAGGTTAGTGTTTTTTTCCAAAGAGGACATATGTTTTCTTCTGCCAGGTGCCTGGAAACCTTAACAATCCAGGATTACCTCAGTTCAGTTTCTGATTGATTCCCTGTGAGGACCTGTTTACATCTGGACACTGTTACTTTTGGGTGCAGCCTTTGGGATCTCAACCAAAAGTACCAAGGGTCGGGGTTGGCAGTTATACCAGGATCCCTTTTCCCTTGGCAGGTCCAAGGTTCCATGTCCTTCTGGCTCTCAGTCCTATGAAAGAGTTACTGTGTACTTCAGTCTTTTTGCTTTCTCCTCTGAAATCAGAAAATCACTTGCATGGAAAAGTGATTTCATCCATTGCACTCACCTCCCTGGGCATCCAACCTTCCCTGCATTTGGTAACTCAGTTGTTCTTATTTGCGTTCACGGAGACTTTTCCCATCTTTTCTTTTTTGCTCAGAGGAAGAGTTGATCAGAATCAACTAGTCTGGCGTTACCAGAAGCTTATTATTTTTTCGTATTATTTCTTCTGTTTTTATTTTTTGTTTTTCTGACTGTTGGCATTATCCACTCAGTTCTCTTTATTAATGTTTCTCACATATAGTTCAATTTCTTTAACTTTCTTTATTTCCTTTTAGAATAGTTTATCAGTTTACCTTTCTATTCACTAATTTGTTCTTTATCTGGAGCCATTCTGTTCATTCCATCTATTATGTTATTTTTTAGCTATTGTATTTTCTATACCTAATATATCTGATTGATTCTTTTTCATGATTTGTGGTTCTTGTTTCATGTTAATAATGGCTGTTAATATATGTTTATTATTATTTTAATTCCTGGTTGATTTGTTCTAATACTTATACTTCTGAACATGGTACATGTTGTCCCTTTTTTTTTTTTTAAAGTAGTGTACCCCTGTGTGGAAGGACTGGCCAACGAGTGGATGTTTATTGTGGATGTGGGCAAAACTTTGACATGTGGGCTGGAATATCCCTGTGCAGGCATAATCCTTTGAAGTAGGGATGTGCTGGAGGTGGTAAGGAAAGGAGGTCAGGCTTTCCCCATGTGGGAGTGTGAAGTGTCTTATTGTTCTAAATTTGTACTTGGCTTCCCTGGTCATTATAAAGATATAATAATCAAAGGATAAAGTAGAATATAGAAAGGAATACTAAGAAAGTATTCCAGTTAATAATTTGTTAGCTTGATTGATCACTTTAAGTATTTAGACATATTAGACACATGGGCCTCCATTTGTAATCTTGTTGCTATAGGGGCAGGCCTGTTGGCAGCCTTTGATTGGGTCATTGTGATTTCTGAAAAAAGACTTATTTTTTTAGGAGACCCATCTCATTTTGAAATGCTGTTCTAAACTTTTCATATATTAATTCTGATAGGACATTCTTCTTGGATAGATATTGTTTTCTATGTTTTTCACCCCAGTCTCAAGCACAGCACCAGATATGTGTAGGTTTCGATCAAAAATCACTAATTACACTAGAATTTAGAAAATTTCAAATCTAATGAAATAGGAAAGTCAATAAATCTCAACAGCAAGATAACAGAGAAGTTAGGATCATCACACAAATATTTGGAATCAGCCATAGTAAGAGTGCTTCAATAAGTAATTATGAACATGCTTACGACAAATTAAACAATGGGATATCTCGGCAAGGAAATAGGAGATAGAAAGAACCAAATGGAAACTCTGGAAGTGTTTCCAGACAAACACTTAAAAATCTTGTTTTTGCAGTTTAATTTGATACATTTAAAAGGTGCCATAGTTTCCTCTTAATAGTGAATATTTAAAACAAAATAATATAAACAAATCAGAAACCAAGTAGTCCATTTTAAATGAAAGCAAATGTATTCCTTAAATTCTGAATCTGCCCAGTTAGCATATTATGGAATGGACATAGCTGAAAAAAGATAATATTAGGTTACAGTCTTCCTCATTAGTGATTTTTAAACAAAACTATAATTTCCTGGGAGGCACAAACATTTCATGTGTTTATGTACAGTATTTACTTACATCCCTGCTTGTTCTTAGAAGAATTTAAGATGATTAGAAGAAACTTAGCCAAATAAAATCAGAGTACTAGTGCTGAATGGGACAATTTTCCACAATTGTAGCACATTTAACTCCTAAAAGGATCTGATCACAGCTCTTTGAGGAAATTTCCAGGAGATGACAGAGAATGAGGTAGGGGTTTTGAATGTTCTAAAATAGTGAAATCCTAAAAGAGAACCTAGTGCAAAATGGAAAAAAACAGCTGCTCAGCGGGGGAGTGGAGCCCAGCTCCCTGCACTGCCTCGCTGCCAGCCTGGTGCCACTGTCCATGGATGTCCTGATGATATGTGACGTGATGCCACCAAGATGACTTTGCGGAGTTGCAGTCTACTCTAAATACCAGAATTACTCAGGGGGCAGACATGAGTGAAGTTGAAGTACCCATCACTTATTTACTCTTTATTTTGTAGCTTTTCTCCCAACAGAAGTTAATGCATGTGTACTAATTCCCAAACAAGAATCTTCCCAATTTCAGGATATGCAGACCTTGCAAAAGGTTCACTATTAGTTAATATTTCAGATTTTTTTTTATTTTGTGCTTATTTTCTTTCCTTTTTATAAGGTTGTTCTTTTTTTTTTTAAAGAAAAGGAAGAACTGAAAATCATTTAATTATACACTCAAATATAGCTTTTGATGTACATGTGAGCTGGCATGATGGATTCAAATCTAGAAGATCGTCTAAATATATTTCCAGTTTTCCTTATGAAAATTTTCTGAGGGGTGGAGTGAAACAGGAATGTGGGTGTGGGTAAGCCAAAAACTTCTAAGAAACATAAAGGAAATACTCACAATCTTGCAGTGCTTAGGAAAGAAATCTTGCCAATGTGAGGGAGTTCGCATCAAACATATGTAAATTCTCCTCAATTCTACTCAAAAGAACTGTCAGATTTTGAAGCTGTATCAAGTGGAAAGACACAAACCTAAACTCAAACTTCTGAAAGGCCAAGATGTGTCTTCCATATGTTTCATGTCTGAGGTCACAGAGAGCTGCCAGGCTCTTAATCAAAAACTCAGAAGCTTCATGTTCAGTAAAACAGACAAGTAATAAGTGACTGAGGCTGTATAAAGAGCAACACAATTTAATCTCTGATTAGATTGAGGTTATCAGCCCCTTGCTTTTTTCTACCTAATGAAAGAAAGGATGAAACTTCCCTGGGGAAAAAAAAATATCAATAGCAGTCTCTATAATTATTTTCTACACAGGGTCTAATGTAAAATGAAGACTTATGAGACATGTAAAGAGTCATAACAGCAGGACCAATAAGGAGGATATAGTAGACAATAGAGGCAGACCTAAGATAATCTAGATACAGAAGTTAGTAGATAATTTTTAAATAATTATTTTAAATAAAGTGTTCAGTAAAATGGACAAAAAGTTGAACATTTTTCAAAAGAGAATTGAAATTCATAAAATGAATTAAAAGGACATTCTAGGACAGTAAAATATAATATCTACCATTAACAATTTACTAGGTGTGTATAACAGTCAAGTGGACACAGCAGAAGGCACTACAAGATAAAAGAAAAAATCCAATCAGAAACACAAAGAGAAAAGAAAGGAACAGTTTACATCTAATTGTATCTAGGTAATCAGAGTCCCAGAAGGAGAGGAGAGAATGGAGATGAAGTAATATTTAAAAATATAATGGCTGAAAATTCTACAAACTGATGAAGGATGTGAGCTCACAGATTAAAGATGCTTTGCAAAACCCATGTAGAATATTACAAAGAGAACCAAACATAGACACCTAATAATGAAACTACTAAAAACAGAAGATAAGGAGAAAATGTATAATCAGAGAAAAATATGTATTTCTTTCAGAGAAACAATAAGAATGATGGTTGACTTAACAGAATTTCAGAAAGCCAGAAGACAATAGAATGTCATTTTTAAACTACCAAAAGAAAAAACATATTTGTAAAATATAATTAAGTGAGCACTCTAAAACTAAAATTAAAAAATGGTTTCAAAGTTTCATAGGAGATTAGACATAAGTTATTATTAGTAAACCTAAAAACAGAACCAAAAAATATACAACCTACAGCACAGAGAGGTAACATAATGAAAAAGACAGAAATATGTATATGAAGAATTGGGAAATTGTAGGTCTAAGATATGTGCAACTGAATTCCCTGCTGGAGTGGGGATGGAAACAGAGGAAGAAGCAATATTTAGAGATATAATAGGCAAGAATTTCCCAAAATAGAGAAAAGAAAGTAACCCACAGATTCAAGAAGCTCATGAACTCCAAGCAGAATAAATATAAAGAGCTTACCTAGGCATGGCACCAAAAAAAAAAAAAAAAAAAAAAGGAAAGGGAAAATCTGAAAAGTATCCGGAGTTAAAAGACACAGTACACTTAAAAGTATAACAATAAGACTGACAGTACACTTCTTATCAGAAAGATAGAAGTCAAATTACAATGGAGCATAATCTTTAAATGTGAGGGGGAACAGTCAAATTAGAATTCTATATGCAGTAAAAATACTTCTCAAAAATGAAAATAAAATAATCCAGAAGTCATTGTTATCTAACCTAAAATAAAAGAAATAGTTATTTAGATAGAAGAAAAATGATCCTAGAGAGAACCAGGATATTAGAGGAAAGTATAAAAGGTTAACACTAGTGGAAAGTAGGGGATAAAGCATAAATATAAATTACTCCTTTACAAAACAACATTAGTCATGTCCCTGGGATTTAAAATATATTTATAAAATTTAAATTTATATCAACAATGATTCTAAAAGTATCATTATAAAAATTATCAACAAAAAATAAAAATATAAATAACATTAGAAACAGTTTTACATTAATGGATTTGACAATTTAGAAGCAATTAACAAATTACTTGGAAAATAAAATATATCAAAATTAATATAAGAAAAAATATAAATAAATACTCCTAAACCTATTGAAGAAATTAAATCAATTATTATAAAAAAGAAAACCATATTCCCAAACAGTTTCACTAGTGAAAATTTTAAAATATTTCAGAACATTTTCAAAATTAAACCAGTTTTAGATAAACTCTTTCAAAGAATACAGAAGAAGTGAATATTTCCCACTTTATTTTATGCAAACATAGTATTATAAGAAAGAGAAATTACAGGCAGGCCACCATCTCTTGAAAATATATATATGTATGTAAAAATCCTTTTAAAATATTATAAATCAAATATAACAATATATTAAAAGGATAATGAACCATTACTAACTGCGAGTTATCGCAGCAATGCAAGGTTGGATAGACATGCAAAAATTAATCAGTGTAACTTGCTATATTAAAAGAGTAAAGGAAAAAAAATAATCATTTCAGTAAATGTGAGAAAAGTATTTGATAAAATTCAATACCTACTTATAATTTTAAAAAAAATACTTCTTAGCATATTGGGACCAGAAAGGAATATTTTTGCTCTTACAATAGTTGCCTATAAAAAAAAATCATAGCTAACATTATACTAAATGATGAACAAGTAATCATTTTCACCCTGAAGTCAAGAAAATGACTCAAATGTCCACTCTTCCCACTTCCTCTGTTCAATACTGCATTAGCTGTCCTAGAGTAATAAAGCGAGTGAAATAAAAAATGAGTTCAAAGCAAATGGATTAGAAAAATGGGTTAGAAAGAAGTAAGCAAAATTTTTGTTAGTTTTTTGCATATGACATGGGTGTGTGTATATATTTAAAAATCCAGAAAAGTATACAGGAAAACTACTACAACTAATAAATGAGTTCATCAAAGTTGCAGTATTAACAAGGTTAATATACAAAAATCAATTGTTTTTCTGTGTACTGGCAAGGAATAATTGTGCTGAAGGGTAGTGGAGCTGGGCCCAGGTGGTCCTGTCCTCATCCCCCTCCCATGGTGGTACCAGTGCTGCCTGTGGTGAGCCGGGCAGGGTGATCCCCAGGCTCCTGGTGGAATGCTCAGGTGGGAGTGGCAGTGGTTGCTCTGAAGTCCTGCTGCTGGGGAAGGCAGGGTTGCTACCAGTGGCTTTTTCTTTGGCCCTGGCAGCAAGGGCCAGCAGGGGCCAGCAGCCGCTGAGGGGTATCAATGGGGCTCCAGGAATATGGGGATGCAAGGGCTGTTGGGCCCCAGGGCAGGATGAAGTCTGGTGGGGACTGAGCTTTCAAAATGGCACTGTGTTGTAGCTGCTTAGGACGGGGGAGGTGTGTGGGACTCCGCGTGTGCACCCTCTGTGGAACAAGGCCAATGTGGGCTCCCCAGGCAGCACCCTGGGTTAGTTTCAGGGCACACAAGGTGAAGGGGATCTTCTGTGGCTAAGTTTGCAGGAGTCTCTCTCACCCTTTTCCCCCCGCAGGAGTGTCTCTGGGCTCTCAATTATATCTCGATTTTAAATTTCAATTACTTAATTCAAAAATTTATTAAGAATTTAAATAAACTTAAAAACCAAAGGGAAGAATAAAGCTGAGTTTGTATTACCTAAACAAGACCTGAAGCTTCAACATGGAAAAATAAGTTGACCATAGCAGTGTACTTGATTTGTTTGTGACTTAGCCAGGCCTGAGGTAAGGGAGGAAGGTGACTAGATCTTTTGGAAAAGAGTTAATTCTACTCTTGTACTTTGGCTATGGCTGACAAAACTGGAATATAACTCACAATAGCCCCATGAGAATCCTTTCTATTTCTTTAACTCTATATCTTCTCCTTTTGTATTAAGTTCCCTTTCATTTACAATGTTGCGATAAACTCAGCTCAGATAAGAAAGAAAGAGAGAAAGAGAGAAAGAGAGAAAGAAAGAAAGAAAGAAAGAAAGAAAGAAAGAAAGAAAGAAAGAAAGAAAGAAAGAAAGAAAAGAAAAAGGGAGGGGAGGGATTTTTTAAAGTCCAACGATATTAGTAACTTCATACATGGCATTTAAATAATGTCTTCAGGACTCAATATCCCTATATTAGCTCTGTTTTTCTTTGGTTTGGTTTCACACTCACAAAGGCTGTCTTAGTGATGCCCAAAAAAACTCCAAATCTGTGTCTTTCTGATTAAGTACAACCTTAAAGATATTTTTGTTTTTAACAATTCGAAGTCCCAAATTGAGTCTTTTTGGACAATGGGTCATGTGTCCATCTGTGAACCAATAACTGTAGACCAAGGAATTCTGACTGGTCAGGCCATAGTTACCTACCCATGGGGCCAGAAGAGAAGTCAGCCCATCCCATTAGGTGGACCAAGAGTAGGAGTGGAGTGGATAACACAGTAAACATTAGCTCTGTTACCAGAAGAATAATCCATTCTGAACAGGCAAAACTAGCAAATATTTATTTTTATAATCTTTATTTTTATAATCCATAATCTATAGAATTGAAGTTTTGAAAACTTGCCAATTCTTATCTTTCCTGGAAGCTCTGTGTACAAACAATGAAGAAAATGACCACCATGATATAATGGAATGTCAGGAAATCTGAGCTTTGCTCTTAACAATATCAAGACAAGATTATTTCATATCTCTGAATATTAGTTTCTTCATTTGAAAAACGTGGGGAAGGAGTGAGAGAACTAAATAAGAGTGTTACAGGTCTCTATCAGTAGCAAAATCCAATGCTTCTTGACCTTTTAACATTCTTTATTAGACAAAACCTCATTTTGCTTTTTCCCTTTAAGAAAGTGTTACGTTTAACATATCATGTTTGGTTTTTATGCATATGTGTGCCATAGAAATAATCCTATTGTTTTGAATTACATTTGTTTGAAAAACAAAATGGTGCTATCTTATGACAAATATGTCAGGAACATTTTTTATAAAAGCATGAGTACATATTTTGATAGGAGTGTTTTTCACATTTGACTAACACATGATTTGGATGCTCTTACAGTAAAAAATAATGTGTTAGGAACAAATTAGAGCTCATTATGAAAGCATGGTACACTAATACCAGGTACAGAAATTATGCCATCAGAGTCCAGGGAAAGAGCGCCAAGCAAATTATAATGTCATTTTCCAGTGATCTCTAAACAGGATTCTATAGAACAATAGGAAAATAATAATAGCTATCTTTTATTGAACATCTGCTATTGAACATCTGTCAACTGTTCTGTATGTTCTTCTTAACATTCTATTATGAACCATATTACAGTGTTATATACAGCAACTATACGATAAAAATACATGTATTAGAAAATGAAGAGGAAATTAGGGTTTACAGAGATTAATAATTTACCCAAGCTCACAGATCTAGTAATTACCAGAGATGGATCTGTTCTCAGGTCTCTGGACCTTGTAAGTCCACTTTGAGACCATGCCTTTTTGTAATCTCCAAAGATTACATTCTTGCCTTGTATCTGGAAAATTGTTCCCTATGAAACATTTTTGCCAGATTTGAATTTCAAGCAAATTTATACCAAATGAGAGACAGTCTATAATAATATAGAAACAATATCGAGGAGTTATGGCTTTTTATAAATTATTTATTATTTGGTGTAGAATACAAAATCTTACCATAAAAACAAGAGCGAATTGGCTCTTATTTCTAAATCCATAAATGCAGCTGGTAGTGGTCTTGCAGAAACTGTGTTACTAGAATGTCCTGCGGAAACATGACATTTGGTTACTAATTTAGGATCTGTTTAAAGATAGCAGTATTAATTTCTCTTTGTTTTTTATGTTATCCACAGCAAACAATCTTTTTCCGAGGAAGAGGCTTCTGAAGCAAGAAGCACAAACTAACTTAGCAGCTGAAAGTTTCTTATTCTTAAGAATGGTGATTGTTCCTTATTAAATCAGTGGACATAGATCAGCAAAGCTGCTTCCAAAGGTAATTTTGGATGAATCAAGCCCTAAGGGAATCAAGGTGAAGGTTTCTTATGTGTATGTTCATCTGAGTGTCTCATAATGCCAAAAGCAGTAACAGAACCCACAGCAATGAGCATGTTAATAAAGTAGCTGGATGCACACATAGGGAAAGGGAAGCTGAATAGGTCACTAGTCCTAGTTCAGCCACAAGATTTCTTTTTATTTTAAATTTTTACAGCGAAGTGATTATACAAGCTCAGGTAAATCTCAAGAGGTTGAATAATGATTCACAAGCCAATTGGAATGTTTTAGATGTGGTCATTATTTTGGTAACGTCATTTACCACTAAGTCTGCTAGTTTCTTCAGCAACAAATGGAAATGGAAACCATTTCTGTAATTGCCAATACAAAGCTTTACACAGAAACCAGTTGAACTGGAACGGAAGCTATGCCAGCTTTCAGTTAATGAGGTTTCTCAATCAATGGGCAATATTTGCTGAATGCCTGCTCTAGGGGTGCACTACTCCAGGTAAATTCTGTATTGTTAGATTTTTTATGTAGAGCTACAATGAGAGCCTTTAAGAACTTAGAAGAAAGGGAAATGAGTTTGCCCTAAGAGACAAACTTTGAAATCAATGTAAAAAGCAGCAGTAAGCAAATTTGCTTCAAAGAGATTGAATGGCTCCCCTGGCTAATTGTAACCTGATCGAATGAAATAGCAACGTATTTAAAGGAAGAATGTGTTAATGAATGGACGAGTGTGCTGGGGTTGGGAGGGAGGGGGATAGACAGAGAGAGACTGGGCCTGAAAAGCAAAGGTAGAAAGTAAAAATCCAAGCATCTAGAGGGGAATCCAGCCAAAGCACATCTGATGTAAATTAAGCATTGGAATATTTCAACTCTAAGGGCAAATACAAATTAATAATAAGAGACTTAATTATCCTCGTTGAAAATAAGAGAAGAAACTTCCCCCTTCCCTTTCCTTAGATCATTTACTTTAGAAAATTTGTAAGTTCTTTCTCTGCTTTTTGAAATGTTTGTAAATCTTTTTACATATATATTAAAAGTTTAATATGCCTCTTTCCAACTTAATGACCCAGGAATGTCTTTCTTAAGGACCAAGGAACCATCATCTCTTTGAAATGTAGTTTTTAAGGAAGATAGTGTCCTACCTCCTAGTTTCTTTTTGAGGACAGTAGCCTAAATTTTATTTAAAAAATCTCCAAACAACAGATGCTGGTATGGATATGAAGAGAAAGGTACACTTATACACTGTTGGTGGGACTGCAAACTAGTACAATGTCTATGGACAGTAGTATGGAGATATCTCAAAGAACTAAAAGTAGAACTACCATTTGATCCAGCAACCCCACTACTAGGTATTTACCCAAAGGCAAACAAGACATTTTATAAAAAAGACACTTTCACTTGAATGTTTAAAGCAGCACAATTTATGATTGCAAAGCTGTGGAAACAACCCAAGTGCCCAACAATACATGAGTGGATTAGTAAAATGCAGTATATGTATACCATGAAGCACTATTCGGCCATGAAAAAAAAAGTGGTGATCTAGTATCTTTTGTAACAACCTGGATGGAACTGGAGACCATTCTTCTTAGCGAAGTATCACAAGATCGGAAAAACAAGCACCACATGTACTCAATACTAAATTGGAACTAATCGACCAACACTTATGTGCACATTTGGAAGTAAAACTCAAGGGAAATCAAGTAGGTGGGAGGAGGGAGGAGGGGATCGGTAAATTCACACCTAATCGGCTACAATGCACACTGGGTAAAGAGCACACTTACAACTTTGCCTCAAACTGTACAAAAGCAAATTATGTAACCGAAATGTGTGTACCCACATAAAACTCTGAAATAAAAATTGAAAATTAAAAAAAAGAAAAAGAAAGAAACATCAATTTTCTGGGAAATTTCAAGATGTCTTTGATTATCTGGAGCTGACCTTGTTAACTTGATAACATACTTGAGTCACGGCTCCTTCACTTGAAACTCTAATAAAAAGCTCTCATTTCTGTTTATTCTTTCTATGCTTGTTTTGTCATCAGCCTCCTAATATGTTAGCATGCCTTTTTCTCAGAGCAACTCATCCTTAGTATATCAGCTTTCCTCTATGCTTACATAATCTACCTTATGGATATAGCCTCATCTAGCTACACCCAGGCTGAACACTTACACTTTGTCTAAGAAACAAAGCCACTGAGATTATGTTTATTTGAAGTTTGGATCACTCGATTTAGATTCTAGAGAATCTAAAGAAGCTTTCCAGTTATTTTTTGTTTACCAAGAGATCTTTTAGTCTGCTAATTTTTGATTTTGAGATTAGGTTGAATTTTAGTTATGAAAAACATTTTTGTGTTGTGCCATAGACTGAGTCCTATTTTCAAAATCATTATTCATAACAACCTCATCCAGAAACTAAAAATATTTATGAATATAGTGACCAGTTTCATTTTAGTCTCATCCCTAGTTCTTCTGCTTTGTAAAAAAAAAAAAGTAACAGAAAAGTAGATGAATAGGCTAACAGTCTCTAAGATTTATCCCAACTTCAGTCCCTAAATGCACAAAATATATAATCATGGTCCATCATACTCATCAATGTTGAAAAACAAACATAGGAAAAATGGTTATTTGACAATGGGAAGAATAGCTTATAGCCTTTCTTCAGTCTTCCATATATTTTTAAAATGGAAATTAGGCAGATAAAAGAGAGAATGAGTGAGAATGGAGAATGTTAACTCAATCTGTACTCCAAGAGCCAACTTAAATAGTACTTCTGAACTTCACCACAATTATCTGTCTCCATCTATATGTATACATACCACATTTAAATGCACACAACATATATGTATAAATGTATACACACACATGATTTCTCCTTTCTTTTCTAAATTCCTCATAATATTTTGTACCTCACTTATGATTGAGATGTGTATATGAAGTTTGCTTCCTAGAGCTTTTATAAAATTCTTACTAATCTTTTTTAAAACTTATTTTAATATGTTCTATTTTATCATATGTTACACACAGTTGGTTACTAAAATGGCCTTTTGCTTCACTGTAAAAGGTCACAGATTTCATTTAAAATTTTTTAAAAATGCATATTTCCATCTCCACTTCCAAAAAACCCACCTGATTTTTAATCATTCTTGAATTGTAAGAACTTTTAGTATTAGCTTTACTCACCTATTTTTGTCTAACCCTGTTCAATACTAATCAAGCATATGACACATGGAGAATGTGGCAGTTACAATTAAAATATAATATTCACATTATTACTTCATAAGGATGTGATTTCTTCAAAAAGGTATAACAAAATTTTGTGATTTAAATCACTAAATTATATTTAGCAGTTAAAATGTCATTTCATCTCTTATTGTTCTAAATAGTATTGTAATTCTGCATTCAATCATCAAGACAAGAGAAGAAATTTGAGGTTACATTAAACTCTGATAAATAGTAAGATTCACTGACATTCAGTAGTACCTGGACTGCCAAGAAAACTAAAAGCTTAAAATCTTTTAAAATTTTATCTTAGCATACTGGGGCTCAGTGGCAAAGAATTCCAACACTCATGTCTGATTACTTCAGTTCATTTCTGTGCTGACTGAGTAATGTCAGGAAAAGTTCTCTGAAATAAAGTGGAGTATGATACGGTCTTTCTCAGGGCCAGGGCAGGTGATTGGTTATGCACAGGTTTAGTGGGTGCTGTTCACATTCATGGTTGCCCTAGATTTGTGGATTTATTACCATCATTGCCTGTCAGGTAAGTTTAAATGTCTTGAGGAAAAGGAGGTTTTCTCCTAATATGAACAAAGGCACCATTCAAGCTACAACAGGGCTAGATTCTGATTCTAGATATACACCGGAAGGTGATAATACAACAACCTGGAATCTCTACAAGATTAGGTTACAGCTTCAACTAAACCTCTACTCCTTGTCAAATTATGTGGAAATTCAAATGTTCCTCAAAAAAAAAAAAAATAGTGACATTAATGGAGATATTCTGAAATAAAATAAAAAATAATACACAGCTTTTGCAGTTAAAAAAGTAGAAATCTAATGAATTTATTATTGGTTTTTCCTTGTTGCAGTCAATAGTTCTTGTACTTTGAACATCATGCTCTTAAATGAAATACAATTAGGCAAAATACTGGAAAGTTTTCAAATGAGCTATATATTCAAAAAGTAATAATGGTATGCTGAAATAAGAATATTACAGAGAAAGTAGTTGCTTATGAAATATTAGATAGGATCGTGGGGAGACTGAGCAAGATTGCTGAATGGAACCCTCCAGCAATCATCCCCCTCCCCATAGGAACACCAAATTAAACAACTATACACCCAAGAAAGCACCTCCATTAGAACAAAATATGAGGCGAATGATCATAGGACCTGGTTTTAACATCATATCAAAGAAAGGGACACTGAAGAAGGCAGTGATTGTGGGACTTTGCTTTGGAACTCAGGGATGTCCCGTCACAGGGGAATACAACATAGGACAGA
This sequence comes from Lepilemur ruficaudatus, assembly GCA_963574885.1. Classification (NCBI taxonomy): domain Eukaryota; kingdom Metazoa; phylum Chordata; class Mammalia; order Primates; family Lepilemuridae; genus Lepilemur; species Lepilemur ruficaudatus. Next base: position 21,933 of record CAUYRT010064311.1, read on the forward strand.
ATTCTGCTGGTGCCCATGGGGGCAGAATTTAGACCAGCCTTGGCCAAGGGGAGTCCTCTGCCCCAAGTGTTAGGAACCCAAGTTCTAGCTAGCTCCAACACCAGCTGACTAAAGTGGCCTTCTGAGGCCCAAATAAATTTGAAAGGCAGCCAGGCCACAAGGACTGCAGTCCTTCGACAAGTCCTGGTGCTGCATTGAGCTCAGAGCCAGAGGACTTGAAGTGCATGTGACCCAAAGGGACACCAGCTGTGACAGCCAAGAGGGTGTCTGTGTCACCTCTCCTTCAATTCTAGGTAGTGCAGGTTGTAGATAGACTCCTTCCTCTTGGGGAAAGTAAACGGAAGAATCCAGAAGACTTTGTCTTGCAACGTGGGTACCAGCTCAGCCACAGGAAAGTACAGTACAAAGCAGATTCCTGAAGCCCCTGATTCCAGGCCTCAGCTCCTGGACCGCATTTCTAGACCCACCCTCTGCCAGAAGAAAACCTGTTGACCTGAAAGGAAGGACCCAGTCCTGGCAGGATTCATCTGCTGATTAAAGATCCCTTGGGCCTTGAATAAACATCAGCAATAGCCAAGTAGTAGTTGTCATGGGGACTGGGCAAGACTATGCTGGCTTCAGAAGGTACCCAGGGCAGTGCCAACTTTGGTGGTTGCAGGGGAATGCTTGTGTCACCCATCCCCCAACTCCAGGCAGACCAACACAGACAGTGAAACTCCTTTTTTGCAGGGGGGAAAGTGAGGGAAGAGAGTGAGAGACTTTCTCCCATAACTTACCCAAGCCCAACAAGGTGGTACCATCAGGAGTCCGCAAGAGTCTAAGTGTTACTGGGCTTGGGGCGCCCCCTAGTGCGATGTGAGAAGGATCAACTCGCCATCACCTGCCGTAAGCTGAAGGAAGGGGGTTACGTGCCTAGGCGTACAGGTAGTCCCTAGAAGATAAAAAAGGCAAGAAAATGGATTCCCTCCAGAAAGGAATGCAGCCCTGCTGATACTTTTATTTTAGCTCTTTTAGGTGCATTTAGGACTTCTGACCTACAAAGCTGTAAGATAAATTTGTATTGTTTTAAGCTACTAAGTATGTGATGGATTTATTACAGTGGCAATAGGGAGCTAATAACCATGTTGTAGTTAGTATGGATAGTAAATACGAATTCTAAAAGGGGAGCATAGAAAAGTAAGATACACTAGTGTTTCTTTAATTCCTGTTAGGGAGAATATACATACCATATTGGTTAACCAGTACCCTTACTCATTTACTTGCTACAAAGAACATTTGCAGGAAAAAAAATGGCTTCAGTTTAATAGCTGGATGAAAATATCATTTAAAATTATACAAATTTTGTTTATATTCATATATATCTCAAAATTTTTTGCTTCCAATTTTATTTCTAAAGTATTAAGAAGACACTGAATGGCCATCTCACAGTTAATTCAATTACTGTGTCTAGCAGCAGATTTCTCAATGGAATGCTTATAGGCCAGAAGAGAGTGGCATGACATATTCAAAGTGTTGAAGCAAAAAACCATTAATCCTAGAATATTATATCCTGCAAAAATATTCTTCAAACATGAAGGAGAAATAAAGATGTTCCCAAACAACAGCTGAGGGATTTCATCAGCACCAGAACTTTTCTACAAGAAATGCTAAGGAGAATTCTTCAATTCGAAAGAAAAGGATGTTAACAAACAATAAGAAATCATCTATTTTGTTTCCTGCTGTATCCTCAGTGTTTAGAAGAGTGCCTAGTGTGAAATTTTACTCAGTAAATATTTGTTAAATCAAATTGAAATGAATTCTTTTTAAATAGTATCCTCACGAGAGGCTGAGGTGGGAGGATTGCTTGAGCCCAGGAGTTCAAGGCTGCAGTGAGCTATGATTGTGTCACTGCACTCCAGCCTGGGTGACAAAGAGAGACCCTGTCTCTTAAAAAATAAAAAATAATTAGTATCCTCAGCTCATAAATAGCAAGAAGACAAAGTATGTTTGCAATTAGGGTAGTAATTAACTTCTGTTCCTGATAAGAATTGGAAAAGAAGTCAAGAAAGTCGCTTTCTCTTATAGCAGTAGACTCGTATTAGACATACAGAGGATGTTTGTTTCCTTCCCCTACTACCCAACTACCAGTACCAAAATTAATGTTCTGTAAATCCCAACATTAAATGAGAGTGTTGTTGTAGTCTTATATCAGGATGCTTTCTGGTGCAGAGCGTTTTATTAGTGGGCAGCCATTTAAATTTAATATCTGTTCTGCAACTAAAAAAAAAAATTGAGCTTTATTTATAAAATACAGATAGTTTAGAAAGCCAAATGAACATTGGATTGGAAAGTTACATCACTGTGCTATGTTAGGAAGAAAATGTCCATTTATTTATTCTTTTGCCTTCTTTGTTTACCATAAAGCAAGCCACAGCCTAATGAGATGCCTTACTTTTAAGACATCGGCATTTAATTCATGTCAGGGTCCTGGTTAGAGTTTGGATTTGGGTTAGGTGGACAGGGCCTCACATCATATTACAGAGAAATTCAGAGATGCTATTCAACTTATTCTACTTTCTATCATAACATAGGCTGCCTTTTTTTATCTTAAAAATTCTGATGATTTCCTGAGAACATTCTTAGTGATGTAATTAAAGGGTTATTTCAATTCCAAACTTTCCTGTTAAAATATTAAAATGGAACATTTGAACAATATTGCATCACTGACATGAAACTAACAATCTGGAAGCAATAAATTTTACTTAAGTACCCTTCATTGTAGTGAATGCTTCAACCTGTGACAGATATTCTCCAGTGAGGGTTTTGGGTGGAGCTCCTTCTGTCTCAACTAAAATCTTTTAATAGCTATCCCTAATCCTGCACCATTTCTGGCCTGCAATTAATATGTGCTAATAATGTAATTTAATCTATCAGTGTGATTAGTGTATTGAAAGTTATAGACTAACCATAGTATTAAAAGAAAGAAAGGAAAAGCTCAATTGTCTAATTATTTTTGATGTAAATTTTTATCATAATGATTTCTTTATTTCTTGAATATCTACTCTATCTGTCCAGTGACAATATGTTTGTAATTCTTGACTTGGAAAATCTATAATATCATAGAAGGGAAATAAATAGCAGAAATACAAATGTAATTCATATCCTGGATTTCTTAGCAGGATCCAGGGTATTAAATCTGGTTTTACCCTGCGCACCAAAGCTAATTTTATGGTTTTCAGACTCCAGGTGAAACTAAAGCTAAATGGGAGGAATTTGGCACTATGGTAGGTACTTAAATCTTTTAAAAGAAAAAAGAAAGAATTTCTCAAGCTTCTGTGGTATGAGGAAGATACCAAGACTAAAGTGCTATGTTTGAAATCTAATAAAAACAAATTTTTTTAATCGAAAGAATTTAACCCCAAAGTTGCACAAACTTAAAAATTTGGGAGACATTCTTAACATTGTCTTCTCATTTCACCTAGTATCCATTTCTTTATCAAGTTATTTCAATAGTATATCCTATATTTTTTCCAAGCATTTTATTTCTTCATTTCCATTGCCTCCCTCGCTCTTGCTTTCTTCTAATCTGTATAGTACAACCTGAGTGATTTTTATTATAAAAATAAACCATATAACTCTAATGCCTAACATCCATCAATACTCTTAGGACAAAGGCCAAAACCTTTAGTATGATCTACGGGGCCTTATGCTGCCTGCCTTTAATTCTCTGCTTTCTAGTCACTCTGGCTTTCTTTCAGGAACTTAAAAATGAACAAAATTTCTTCTTGCCTCAGGGCCTTCAAATATGTCCCACTTTCTGCCTAAAATACTATGTATACTTTTAAAAGTATTTATTATTGAAGTTATCAAACGTGAGTTAACAATATATGCCTGATTTTATCTATGGCATCACCAGCTCCCCCCACTCCAAATAATTTAGAAGCAAATCTCAGACATATTATGAAATATTCTCTACCTCATGCTCATTCTTCAGATGTCTGCTCAAGTGCCATCTGCTCCTCACATCCCTCTGCCAGACGAGGTCATACTGGCACCCAGCACTTTTACTTTATAACAATTATTTCAGCATGTATTATATCTTCGTTTGTGTGGTTTTGAATTAATGCCTATCTGCTCCTCTAAACTTTACATTCCACAAGGGAGAAATTGTATCTATTTTGCTCATCATTCTGTCCCCTCCGTTCATCAGAGTGCCTGGCTCAAAGTGAATGCATAATAACTGTCTACTGAATTCAGCTGTGGGAGTTTCCATAATGGAACCCTGTCTGTTGCTGCTTTCTTACCATTCTCCATGGTCTTTTGATTGATACCAGATTTCCTGAACACAGCCCCTGCCCTGGGGTGTCTTTGGTCTCTCCAAATAGAGACTTTTATCTATGGTTTTTTCTGAAGCACCTGATAAGTTATTATATTTCCAACAGATGCTGCTGGTCTATTTTTAAAATGAATTCATAAAAAAATAATGTTTATCTTCTTAATCTTTTTAAATGCTCATTAGATATTTCTTATACATCATAAAACTATTATCCGCTACTAAATGTAGAACAGCATTAAGAAAGCCGTCTGTGGGAAGGCACCGTTGACATGATTATGTATCATAGTATACCAACACTATGATCAAGAGAGTGGAAACATAATTAGTCAAAAGGCTGATGGATTATCTTAACGAAAATGATTGTCAACAACGTTACTTGATTTTGGTTTCTTAATTTTAATTTTTTATTCTCAACTAAATGAATCTAATTTTTACTGTATCATTTATTTACATACACACCAATAAAAGACTTAAACTTTCTATTTTAATTGGGGTAAGAAAAATGTACATAAAAATGAAGAAAGTTAAATTCTGGAAAAAAATTGAGAAGCTAAAAGGGACTTTACAAATCTGGTATCACATATTTCTCAGAATTATTTTGTATCTAGCTTAAATGTATAAGTTCTTAACAATAACTATTCATAAGGGTTTACTATTTTGTAAAATAATGGTATGTAAGAGTCTCTGTAACTAGTAACATTACTTCATAATGTAACTATTCAAAGTTTTCTACAAAATTATATAGCATCATTTTGGATTAAGAGGTATAATGAAGGTGCCATTCAGAAGATGGCACTATTCAAAGGGAGAAAAAAATTCTGAGCAATTGAAAGAAAAGCAAATCTATAAAATTAAATATGCCCCCAAATTATCCCAACGAATATTTCATTTGAGATTTCTGTGTAATTATGTGATGGGGATTAGGCTCCTGCCTTGGATGCACACATGCGCACACACACATATATAGTTGCCCTTCGTGATTTTAAATATTTTCTTTCATGAACATGCTTTCCCTTGTCACCTCCACTACAAAAGACTTCTATTCCTTTGACATAAGATTGTTTATCTTAAAAATAATGGATTTTATAACCAGTTTTTAAGCAATATGTATATTAAATCTGCTTATGAGCAATAATTAAGTGAGAAATGAAATATTACTTATTCTGACTGCATCACCCTAAATCAGAAATACATTATACAATTAGTGTATCTTAAATTACCTTTCCCTCACTGGATAAATAATTTTACTGGGTACAAAAATTCAATTAATTCCTCTACAGTCTTAGACATTGGAAAGGAAGTACTTGTATGCAATGTCATTTCTAATTTCAATGAAATTTTATGTTTCAAAGGACTTTTAAAGGCTACTATTGACCTTGGTAGAAAATGATACTGTATGTAATTTAACTGTGTTATTTGACTATTATGGTATGTGCAAAGTGGCTATTATTCAAAAAGGGTCAGTTGAAATGAGAATTCCAATTTCTTTTTCACCTATAGTTGACAACTAGATCTGGAACAAAGATACTTTAGCAATTATATGATATGTGAAAAATAAGTTACTTAAAAAATTCTGATTACACTTACATGATCAGCTGCAAAGCATAAGATTTATTAAAGATTAATCTGTAACCCAGTCTTTTAACCACATTTGTAATAGATGTACTTTAGCATTCAAGTATCTAACCAGATTAAATTAAAGATACAGCACCATCTTATGGATATTTCTATATTTGTAAAATTTGGAAATGCAAAAATCTTTTTGAGTTTAGAAATGGAAAACTTCGTCAATAAAAAATATTGTGGGAAGAGAACATTTTAATGTATCAAGGAAAAATGATGTAGTACTGAATAATTCCAGTGTATGTGCTGGTGCACAGGTGTATTCAGGTGTGTTTGTGATGGCATGGTACATAAAGGCACAAATGGATATTTGTAATTCTTTTTTCATTTCAAAATAGGGAATTATACTAAGAAAGAAAATAAATAACTGTTATTACAATACAAAGTCATAACTTTGTGAAACAAGACATTTGGCCAAGAATACTTTCAATCTTTAAAAGACATGGGACGTCACTGAGTATCACCCTTTAAGGACACTCAGGAAACTACTGGGAAGTAGAAATGTTCTTACAAGTGATGGGCCACACTTTCTAAAGAGTGCTGAAAAATTTAGATATGATAATAAACCTATTTAACTATCTGCTGAAACTGTGTAACTGGTAATAAAGTCTCCTTATATTTAATCTAGCACTTAATTATTTTTATAAGTGATTTATGCTCATTATTATTGTACAGATTTTAGATGAAGATATTTTTAAATAAACATTTTGTAATAATATGTTTTAATATTTTAATGTAGAACATATAGCCAGTTTAAAGAAGTTATAAAAAATTGATGGATAAAACTCTCTAATGAATTATTAAGGTACAGTTATGTACGCATGGTTCATATCCTTAAACTTTAGTTTACCTTAGTTATGAAATATGGACCTGAGGCATTACGTGATTTATCCAGGTCAAATATCGTAGAATTACCCCTCTCTAAGCAAGAAATAGATACAGTGGTTCTTAGCTTTTTGGTATCTTAGACTCCCTGATAAAGATTTTGGATCCTCTTCTTACTAAAAAATCCATGGGTATAACACATACAATTTTAGGACTTTCTGGACTCCCTGGAGCCCATTCATGTTCTATAGTTTTAAATAGTATTCTCCTTGTTTTAACATATATTTCTTTTTGGTCACAATTTTGACAAGTAAAAGCCAAAAGCTTAATTATAAAAATATGAACAGTCTTCTTGCAGTGCAGAGGGTCTGTAATTTTCTCTCTTCTCTCTCTCTCTCTCTCTCTCACACACACACACGCAATACACAGAAACATATACACACAATCCTATTTTGTTTTGACTCATTTCTCCCCACAGCTAAATTATATTTAAAAAGCAATGCAAATAAAAGAGTTCTTACATATTTATTTTTATTAGGTTATTTTCATGTTGCTTAAAGTGAGATGTAAACATATGATGTTTACTATAAACAACAATAGAATTTTTGGCTTTATCCTCACATGATAGTTCAGATTCTAATAGTGTCTCATTAGGAATCATGTTCTATATAGCATAGGCTCTTGGCTCTAAATTTCTAAATTTTTTTTCAAATATAAACCTGTCACAAATTTAATAAAATTAAGTAATTCCTAGATGTCAACATGAATAGAAAAAAATAGCATAAGGTTGAAAAATTCTAACCATACATATACATATTTTTGTGATTACTTCTCAGATGTGAATAGGCATTTTTTAGCTTACTAAGAAATTTGGGAAATTTTCAGATTTATAATAAGAATATGATATTTAAATTCATATCCAAAGCACTTTATTAGATGTTAAATGAACATTTTTCAAGTTATCAAATGCATAATTATATTTATGTCAAAATTTATTTTGTTCATTAACATTATAATCTTGATAATTGAATACAATGCTTTCATAACAAAGGGCAGGTAGCATAAAAATTCATGAAAAATTAGATACCTGATTATTTAAGGTAGGAATTAAAACATTTTCAGGCTCTGTCTCTTTAAGTGTACTAAAATCTACTGTGTATATTTGTTCAACATAGTGTAACACCTACTTTATCCTTAAATCAGGCTGAGAGAAGAATATTTGAAAGTATTTGTTGAGTAATAACAATATGTTAGTTGCACAATAGTAAAATTAAAGATGTAACCCTGAAGACTAGGGGGGGGTCTCAAAATGTAGTCCTCAAGTCCCTGGGGGTTGCTGAGACTATTTTCATAAGAATACTAAGACCTTTTTCACTGTGTTGACATTGCATTGATGGTGCAGTAGCAACAGTGGTAAAACTGCTGGTGCCTTAGCAAGAATCAAAGTAATGGCACCTAAAAAAAAGAGCTAAGTATAGAAATACCATTCGATCCAGCAATAGCATTATTAGGCATCTACCCAAAAGAGCATAAGTCGTTCTACAATAAAGACATCTGCACCCGAATGTTTATGGCAGCACAATTCACTGTCACAAGGACGTGGAAACAACCCAAGTGGCTGTCAATTCATGAGTGGATTATTAAAATTTGGTATACGTTTACAAGGGAATATTACTCAATTTTAAGAAATGACAGTGACCTAGCACCGCCTATACTATCCTGGATTGAGCTTAGACCCATTGTCCAAAGTGAGGTGACACAAGATCGGAAGAATGGGCTCCACATGTACTCGCCATCAATTGGTACTGACTGATTAACACCATGGTGCTCAAATGGTGGTGGTGTTCACCAGGGATTCGGGGGAGGGGGGTAGACCCACATCGGAGGGATGCGGTGAGGATTGAGAAGGTGAGGGGCATACCTCTAACCCTTGCTAGGGAGAGGTAAAGATATAAAATATAACCAAAATGTTTGTACTCTCATATTTTCCTGAAATAAAATTTAAAAAAAAAGAGAAAAAATATGCCATAAAGCTAATAAACAGATGCAAAAAAAAAAAAAAAATGTAGTGGCACCAAAATGTGCTAGTCATCATGTGTTCTTCACCAGCATACACTCACGGGGGGTGAGGGGAAGCTAATTTCACTTATAAATGCTCCTGGTTAAACAGTAGAAATTATTAATTTTGTTAAATCTAAACGTTTGGGTATATTTTAAAAAATATTTCTGTGAGGCAAGTGGGAAGCATGCATAAAGCACTTCTGTCACCTGATGGAGAGCAACGGTTGTCTTGAAGAGGAGAAGCAATTGAGTTGCCAGCTGAACTTGCTGCTTTTTCACAGAACCCCGTTTTTACTTGAGAAAACAACTGACAGACAAATTACAATTATTCCGACTTGGATATTTTGCTAACATTTTCTCAAAAATGAATAAAGCAAGCTTGCCACTTTAAGGAATACAACTGACAGTACTGTTGCCAGTGATAAAATTCAAGCTTTTAAACAAAAAGTAGAATTTTGTAAAACTTGTATCTCCCACTGTGAGCTTGACAGTTGTCTTGTAAAGACTTTTTGATGAGATTGGTGGTTATTGACAAATGTGATCTTTTTGATACTATTTAATAAAATGTATCGATCTTTGGAAGATTTGTATAATTTAGTGAAACAATGTTTTCCAAGTTACCAATAAGTGTGATGTTAAAAAATCATGAATAGGTAATAGATTCATTCATAGTACAAGATAGATGAGGAGTTTTTTAATATCACAGAATAAGAATAGTGTATTGATATGGTTTTCCATTCTACATCACATCTACCCTTTAAGAAACTATTACTTGTTGACTTTTGGTGTAATATCAAAGAAGAAAATCCACAATTATATAAAAAGGCTATTAACATACTCCTCTCTTTTTCAACTACATATCTAGGTGAAGTCAGGTTTTCCTCTATTTCAACCAAAATAATATATTGCAAGAAATTGAATGCAGAAACAGATATGAGAATCTTGATGAATTCTATTAAACCAAACCTGAAAGAGACTTCTAGAGTGTAAAGAAGTACCACTCTTCTCACTCAACTTTTTATTTTGGCAATATAGTACATTTTTTCATTACAATATGCAATTTATGTTATATAATAGATTTATTTTAAATGAATTAATAAATAGTTATTTCTAAATTTTCTTTGTTTTATTTTTAACATGAGAAATACTGATAAGTATAACCACACAAACAAAAGTTCTTTGGGGTCATTAATAACTTTTAAAGGTGAAAATGGGGTCCCTGAAAACAAAAAGTTGGATAATAATGGCCATAGCCCCAAGGAGCAGTAAATGGTTAATAAAGACACATCTTTATTTTTCCCACTTGATGTCATTTTTACTAGCCTTATAATTTTCTACAATAAAAACTCTATTTCACCTTAGTTCAATTTTTTTGAGCACTACTGTTGAAATGGTGTAATGGTTTTATACAATAGTAGAATTCTTATCTCAAGTGAATCATTCGTTGAATTCCTAGTCAGTCAATGCAATCTTCTCTTTACAGTTTCCTAGTGTAGTGCTTAACAGAGAACAGGCACTCAATACATGTTATTGACTGGCAGGAAATGCATTTAACAGCAAAGTCAATGTAAGTACAAAAATATGAAAGCTGGAGAGAAAAAAGCCTCTATTTATTGCTTCATCCACGTATGAGCATAATTCTTAGATTTAATCCATTGACACAAAAGTGTCACATAGTTTGTGGCTTTATTAACATTTAAAACCCAAACATCTTCTTCCAGGCTAAGTATCTGTTTCGCTGGAGTTCATAATACTCCTCAGTATGTATATATTTTAAATTAAGCAAGACTTTTCTCGTGACACTTTGAACACATAGGCCACAATGTGTGTCTACCTCTCCTTCCTCCCTGCCCTTTACAATTACTTCTGTGCACTTCCTTCAAATTTCTCATAACACAAAAAATTAAAGAACAATAGAACTGTAAATACTGTAATTGATCACTAAGGAATGCCCACATATTGAATAGGAGCAGTAGGATGGTGGCTTCTTATTTGGGGTCAAGCCTTCTTACAAAAATTAGGAAATCATTGAGATCTTAATAAAATATTGCAACACACATTTGGGAGTTAGTTTAGTCTGATTGTTTCAAGGCTAATAACCTAGAAATACAGATTCTGAGCTGTGTAAAACCCAATAAATAAATATATTGAACCATTTGCAACTTTACATTTTATTTCTATAGTTCTGTGGCTAAAAGTGAACTTAACAATCAAGTGATTACTATATAGTAACAGTAAAATACTTGGCATGAACTGAGAACTTACTATTGATATATACCAGATAGTCTTTTAAGTACTTTGCATGCATTATCTCATTTATTCTTCACAGCAACCCTTTGAGTGCGTGACAATATGTACACATGTGTAGGTGTACAAGCATGTGTGTGTGTGTAAGTGTGGACTACTCATTTACTGGTCAATTTGTGTTTATCATCTGCATATATTTTTACCCATTAGCTGTAAAAGGTGCATTCTCAGAACAGTTCTCTGCTAGGACTCAGATTCTAATTAGGGAGGAAAAAAGGAAAAAGCTGAGTAAAGGGAGAAAAAGGGACTTAAATATGGTTTTCGGGAAGATTATTGCCTCATAAGATATAAATATTCACCTTTAAGTTTCAAAAAATTATAATTTTATCTTAGTCTTGTAAATGCAAACTCCTTTTATTAGCTGGGTTTGTGAGTTGACAGTTTTCCTATACATATAGTCAAACTTGTCCTTCCATTTGATCTAAAAAGGATTCTTCTCTCTGTTGTAAAATAATTTTAGCTATAACTATACTATAAAATACAATAGATGATCCACTTTCAAAACACTTAAGGGATATTTTGAGAATTTTTCTCTAGCACAAGAGCCTATATTACCATGATTGCTTATTGTGTTCTCATGTCTGTTTCATATGCATCTTCTCAGTGACTAAATTTTATTGTTTTTATCTACTCAGAATAATGCTTACACTAAAGTGGGTACCTCCAAAATGCGATCAGTGAAAGAATGACTTCATCTGTGACTTGAAAAAGTTAATAGTTTCCTCTCAGGCCAAATGCACAAGTTGATTCTCAACCAGAAAACAGCCCACTTACAGGTATTTGGGTCACACACTTATTTCCTTAAATATTATTGCCAAAACACATTTTATATTCTATTTTATTACTATGCATCCATCTTTCCTTAGCATTAGAAGTGTTCCATTAAAAAGCAATATAACTTCAATTTGTTTTTATGCTCACCTTGACAAAAGTAAAAATGAATCACTGAATAAGTTTAAATGTATTGTGTGTATTTCTGTTGTGTGCCCAACATAGTCTTATGTTTGGCATCAACCAATATTATAATGACCTGAAAAGTTGATACATAAGGTAGATATTTGGCAACAAAGTTAGAGCAAGCACAAAATTGGAAACTTTAATTAAAATTATATGGCTACAGTTGCCAATGATCAGGTCTTCTTTTCCTTTTTTTTTTTTTTAAACCATCCTTTAATTTGAGGACAAGCAAGGAGGTTTTCCCTGAGATCCATCATTGGCCCTGTTCTCACTCTGAACACATAATTTCTGGGCCTTATCATCCATATCTATAACTTAAGCTACCACCAATATGGTGATGATTCCCTAATCCAGATTTGAGTAACAAGTTTGTATTTCCAGCTGTGTCTAGATTCACTCTGATATGTTATGTAAACTCCCCAAAGGCTTGATGCGTCTCCAAACATACTTGTCTTCTGGAAGGCCCTGTTGCAGCTCTCATTAATCAAGTTATTCCAGGGAGCACATTCTCTCCTTTACCCACTTCCTCAGCTCCTCATACATATTCTATTAATTCTTCTGTCCATGTCTTAAGCTTTCTTTCTTCTCTTGTCCTCTTTCTTAAAGGCCCAATTGTTCTCCCCAGATTTCTTTAGTAATCACCCCTTGGTATCTTGCCTCTGGTTTACTGCCTTTATATTGCTCCAGACTGATTCTTAAGAGTTACAGGTTACAGTATGTCTTACCTTACTTAAAACCTTTATGTGTTTTCTTATTTTCTTCAGGATATGGCTTAAATTCCAAACCATGGCATCAAGGCCAATCCTGAATTTACTTCTGCCTGTTATGTAGTCTCATCTCCCACATCTTCATATGTGTCTTTCACTTCAGTCACGCCAGTTTACGTGCAGTTCTCCAAATGTGGCAAACAATTGCATGCCATTGCAAACGCTGTTCTTCCTGTCTACAATGCCCTCACCTCAACAACTCTGAATTATTCTTCAAGAAATATGTCAAGCATCCTAGAAATCTTCTCTTACCATCTCCTGAAGGAGGTATTTCTTCTCTGTATTACCATTATCTCCCAGATTATTGGAACAATTATGGGATTGCAATCCCAATATCGATTTTCTTTTTTTAATAATGGTTTTCTCATTTGACATTCCTTAACTGGTAAATTTCTTAAGGACTATATCTTGTTTTTCTAAATATACCCAGTACAGCTTTAACATGTGTTAGTTTCTTAATCAATGTATGTTTAATTACTGAAATCCTTAAGCATTCTCTTTGTTGTCTTTTGGATATTTCTTTAATTTATTCCTCTTAACCATTTTCATCTTCATGGAGAAAACACTGTGCATGTTATACCAAAAATTATTAGATGTTTTCCACTGGGAATCTCCAAGGCTTGAAGGTCTTTGATTAGATAATCACTTTTAAAAAGAAGAGAATAAGTGATCATATCAAACAGAATTAATAAAAGAAACAAAAATACACCTTTGGTTGGCAGGCAAGAAAAGGGCAATAAAGACGCTATATTTAAATTGTACTTTTATGTCCCTAGAAATTTAATTCTTATCAGTTTAATAAACACCATGCATTTAATATACTGAGTTATTATCAAAGCAAACTGCAGCAGAAAATGGCAATATTTGAAACTAGAAAACTTTATTGAGTTCTTATTCTATCAGTTGCTAGTTCTGTAATCTAAGGAAAGAGGATTTTCTAAGTCTTAGGTTCCTTAACAATGTCGTGCAACTAAAACTAAATAAGTCAGATAATGTATGCAAAGGACTTAGTGCAGTATCTTGTATAAAGGGCGATCAATAATATCACCTGCCTCAGAAGGTTACTTTGATGGGGTTATTAGATAAACAGTTTCACAGAGCTTTGCAAACTGCAAATGAGATATTATGACTTTAATGAATAAAATTGCAATTTATTGTTTGGCTTGCCAAAAATAAAACACCACCTTTAAATACATCAGTTTTTGAGATTTCCTATTTCTTGGCAGTTGGCCATCAGCCCACAGCCATGCCTTTAGTAAAGACTTTTTATTGCTATGGGATCAGTTAAAGATTGACAAATAGGCAAGTTTCCCCAGGAGTAAATGCCTCCTGCCTTCTACCCCATTTAGGGAAAATGGCATTAAGTGCAGAAGGAAAGTCTCTCCTGTACCTGACTATGGAAGTGGCCTGGCAAAGCTAAAACTGCTGTTTGGCCATGAATGAGACGAGCTCAGAGCTGGTAGTTGTTTCATTTTGTCCTGTTACTTCCACCGAGCGTCATCACCTCCCTGCCAGCCTGGCCGCTGCACACTCCACCTTGTGTGGTATTCACTGTTTTGCCTATTTCCCCGGGGGGGGGGGGGGGGGGGGGGGGGGGGGGGGGGGGGGGGGGGGGGGGGGGGGGGGGGGGGGGGGGGGCGGGGG
>CAUYRT010064312.1:0-66274 GCA_963574885.1 Lepilemur ruficaudatus
ACCATGCCCGGCTAATTTTTTCTATATATTTTTAGTTGGCCAATTAATTTCTTTCTATTTTTTAGTAGAAACAGGGTCTCACTCTTGCTAGGCTGGTTTTGAACTCCTGACCTTTAGTGATCCACCCACCTCGGCCTCCCAGAGTGCTAGGATTACAGGCGTGAGCCACCGCGCCCGGCCAAGAAATCTGCTTTAACTATAAAGACAGGAATAGTTTGCAAGTAAAAGGATAGAGTCAAATATATCTTGAAAACAATAATCATAAGAAAACTGGTTTGACTGTATTGGGTATCAAAAAAGTACCATTGAATAAAAGGAATATTACCAGAGATAAAAATAAATATTTATGTATAATAAAGCATACAATTCATCAAAAGGACACAGAAATCCTAAATATGTGTACTCCTACTAATACAGCTTCAAAATACATGATGGGAAACTTATAGAAATGCAAGGATAAACAGACAGATCCACAATTATTGTTGAAGATTTCAATATCCCTCTTAATTACTGATAGAACAAGTAGTAGGTAAATCAGCAAAGATAGAGAAAACTTGAGCAATATCACCAATTTGACCTAATTGATATTTATTGAATATCCACACAACAACAGCAATAACAGAATGCACATTATTTTCAAGTACACATGGAGCATGTATCAAGATAAGCCATTTTCTGTGCCATAAAAAAGTCTCAATATATTTTAAAGAATTGAAAACAAAGTATGTTTTCTGACCAAAATGGAATTAAACCACAAACCAATAACAGAAAGATATCTAAGACCCCAGAATACGTAGAAATTACACAATATGTTTCCAAATAATACTTTATTCAAAGAGTAAATCACAGGGAGAATTTAAAAATATTTTAACTAAATGAAAGTGAAAATTAAACATAACAAAATTTGTGGGATACTGGTGAGGTAGTGCTTAATGGAAAATATCTGTCTTTAAATGCTTCATTTAGGCAAGAAGAAATTTTTTAAATCAATATTCTAAGTTTCCATCTTGAGAAACTAGAAATAGAAGAGTAAATTACACCCAAAGTAGATGGAACAAAAGAAATAACAAGGAGCAGAAATCAATGAAATAGAAAATGGACAAATAGCTGAGAAACTCAACAAAACCGAAGGCTGACTTGAAACACCAATAATTGGAAAGCTTGTGAGGAGGTTTATCTGAGCGGGAGTGCGAGAGAGAGCACTAACGAGTGGAAGAGAAGCCTGGCCATTACAGGTGCCAGAGGAGATAACAGCCTGGTAAGGGAAAGCAAGGAATGACTTTATGCCAATAAAATCAACAACCTGGATGAAACGAACAATTGCTAAAGGGCACAACTGACGCAAGACGAAAGAGAAAAACCTAAATAGCCTCATACGTGTTATGAGTATGTTTCTTGAACTCTGTCAATGGTATCTCATCCTTAGGGTTGTTAGTGTTACCTGTTGTGATCTGCTTTGACTGATGATTTGCAAAGAACATGAGCAAATACAATGCTTTGGCTACTTACTCCTAAATTGATAAGCATGTGTAGAGCAAAAAGCAGTAACCAGAGTTGTGCTTTCCATGCCATTAAATGTGGAAGCATGTTAATGAAAACTACTGCATCTCCCCATCAGCCACAGTAAGGGGACACCCTTACTGTGAATAAGACCCCAGCATGTCACACAACCATCAAGCCACTTCCCATTAAGCAGCTCATGTCCATGGCTCCCTGTGCATAAGTTGTGCAGAGATCAGAGGACATCCAGCAGTGCTTGAGGCAGAGAGAAACATTAATTCAGGGATTCAGGTTGTATACCCCATTTCTACTTTTAAGTTACCTTCAGCCACTTAGCTTTGAAAGAACATAATTGCTTGAATTAATAAATGCTTAATTAAGTTGTGTGGTTTTTCAGTTCTGTTTCTGCTAAAATCTGAGTATAATTGAAATAAAATCTTAAATTGGAAACTCAAACACAAAACATATTTTTTAAAGAAATGGAATTCATAATTTAAAAGTCCCCTCCATAAAAAAACGTAATACTCTAGATCCAGATGGCTTCACTAGTGAATTCCAACAAACATTTAAGAAAGAAATAATACCAGTTTTAAAAAAAATAAAAAACCTCTTTCAGAAAAAGGAGGAGGAAGGAATATGTCCCAATTCCTTATGAGACCATCATACCCCAAAACTAAAACTACCTAAAGACGTTACAATAAAAGAAAACAATAGACTAACATGACCCATGAATATATACTCAAAAATCACTACAAAATGAAAGCAAATAAAACTGGCAATATTTTAAAAGATAATATGCCATGCAAAAGTAAGGCTTATCCCAGGAATGCAAGGTTGTTTTAATATTCAAAAATTAATCAATGTAATTTACCACATTAATAGGATGAAGGATAAAATTCATATATCTATTCCAATAGATGTAGAAAAAGTATTTGAAATTTTTCAGCAGTAATTTGTGATTAAAATTCTCAATAAACTAGGAATAGACGGGAACTTCCTCAACCTGATAAAGAGAATCTATGAAAGACCTACAACTTGATAAAGAGGGTCAGTAAATGAAAAAAAAAACTGTATACATTCCTTCTAATGTCAGAAATAAGACAAATGTCCACTTTTATTACTTCTATTCAATATTGTCCTAGTGATCCTATTCAGTGCAATAAGGCAAGAAAAAGAAATAAATGGCATCTGAATTGGAAAAGAAGAAGGAAAACTGTCTTTATTAACACACAATATGAATATGTACATAGAGAATCCTTAGGAATATATTTTTTTAAAGGTATAAGACCTAATAAGTGACTTAGTGATTTTAGCAAATATCATTTACAGTAGCATCAAATAATAGGAAATACTCAGGAATGAATTTGAGAAAATATAGGTAAGGCATGTACTTTTAAAAAACTACCAAACACTGCTGAGACAAGTTAAAGAAGACCTAAATAAATGGAGAGCTATCGTCTACTCACAGTTGGAATACTGCTAAAATGGTGATCCACCCCATATTGACCAATAGAGTCAAAGCAATACCAATAAAATCCCAGAAGCCTTTTTAAAAAAAGCAATTGACAAGCTTATTCTAAACTAATATGCAAAAGACTTAGAAAACCCACAACAAATTTGAAAAAGAAAAACAAATTTGGAGGACTCATATTACCTGATTTCCATACTTAATACAGTAACCAAGAGAGTATGGTACTGGCATCAAAGTAATCATATTGCTCAGTGGAACAGAATAAAGGGTCAAAAATAGACTCGCAGATACATGGTAGATTGATTTTCAGCATATTTCAGTAAATGAAAGGATAATCTTTTAACAAATGGCACTGGAATAACTAGATATGCATGTGGGGAAAAAATGAGCCTCAATCCCTACTGAAAATCACACATAAGAATTAACCCCAAAATGGGTAAGATTCCTAAAAGTAGAAGATAATACTACAAAACCTATTTAAAAAAAAAAAAACAGGAGAAAATCTTTGCAATTTTGGGATAGGTAGGGATTTCCTAGTTGGAAAAGAGAAATCAAAAACCACAAAAGAGAAAATTCATAACTTGTTCTTTCTATCAGTCTGCTAGGGCTGCCCTAACAGCATACCACAGACTGGGTAACTTACACACAAACAATTTATTTCCTCACGATTTTGGAGGCTGGACGTCCAGGATCAAGGTTTGGTTTCTCCTGAGGCCTCTCTCCTTGGCTTGCAGAGAGACACTTTCTCACTGTGTCCTCACACAGCCTTTGCTCTATGCACACACATCCTTGGCGTCTTCCTCTTTCTGAAGGATCATCAATCCTATTGAGTTAGAGCTCCATCCTTATGACCTTGCTTACTCCCAATCACCACCTTAAAGGCCCTACCTACAAACACAGTCACGTCGGGGATTAGGCCTTCATCACATGAATTTTGGGGGGACATAGCCCTGTCCAAAACAGTCATCATCAAAATCAAAAACTTCTGCTTTTCGAAAAACATCTTCAATAAATGAAAAGACAAGCCATAGACTGGGAGAAAATATTCATTGTACATACATCCCCAATTTATAAAGAGCTCTTAGAACTCAAAAATAACAAAAAAAAGGTGCAATATATCCAAAGAGACACTCCACAAAAGATGTATGAATGACCAATAAACATGATGCTCAACATCATTAGTCATTACGGAAATGAAAATTTAAAGCCACAATGAGATGTAACTACAAACCCATCAGGACGGTTAATATTTAAAAGCTGATAACACAAGAATGGGAAGGATGTGGAGCATCATTGGTGATAGTGAGAATGTTGTAACTCCTTCAGAAAATTCTGGAAGTTTGTTATAAAGTTAAGTATACATTTATCACATGACCCAGCAATTCTACCCCTAGGCACTTACCCAAGAGAAATGGAAACATGTGTCTACACAAAGACCCACACATAAGTGTTCATAGCAGCTTAATAAAAACCCAAAACTCAAAATAACCAAAATGTGCATAAACTGGTGAGTGGATAAATAAATTATGGTACATGTATATGATGGACTACTGTTCAGTAATAAAAAGAAATGACTATTGATATGTGCAACCACATGGATGAATCTCAAAATATTATGTTGAATGAAAGAAGCCAAGTACAAAAGAACACACACTTATGGTTCCATTTGTCTGAAACTCTAGAGAGAGCAAATCTATGTTATAGTGAAAAAAAAAACTGATCAGTGGTTGCCTAGGGCTGGTTGCAAGAGTGCTCGGACAGGGACACATGCAGATTTCTGCAGGTGCAGAATGTTCCTTACCTTGATTTGCAGGTTGTACATGATTGTATACATTTGTTAAAACCCACTGCTCTGTAAACTTTAAATGGGTACATTTTCCTTCACGCACACACACATGCACACACTATACCTCACTAAAGTTAATAAAATGGATTAAAACAATTTTTTTGAAAATCCAGCCAGCCAAGTTTGACTCTCTTTCCAGCAGCTCATTCTATAAACTATGTTGATAATTTTGACCCTCTTCAGGGGTTTCAGTTTCTTTGCTGGGGGCACATGGGAATGAGGCTGAAGTTGTGACAGGAGTCTGGATATTTTTAGTGAGCGAGCTAGTAACAGAAATTGCATTTCTGCTTTTTAACAAATGAAAAATATTTTCCCCGAACTCTGCAAAAGGCTCTCTCAAGAGCTGAGTTAGTCTCAGCGGGGTAGCTTACAAAGCCTCGTTGAGGCCTCCCATGACCTAGAACGAGGGGAAGCTATCCTTTTCCAAACTTTGACAAGCTCACCAGTAATTTGCTTCAAAACATCTGTAGCTCTTCCTGACTTTTGCAGCGATGTTCCACAGACGGCTCTTCTTTTCTTTTCAAAATGCTTCAGAATTTACTTTGAAAATAAAGGTTTTATTCCCACTCTTGGAATTTTGAATGACTTATTTCAGAAATGGTTTCAATTTCCATGCCTGTCATTTTAGACCATAATAGGCCCCATCAACTGTTATATGATGTCAGTTTGCTTTATTTTTGTTTTGGGGGGTTTCGAGGGAGAGAGGAGGGGGGTTAAGCTGCCTGTCGGCGAGTGGCAGATTTGTCTGATTTAGTTATACCCAGATGTGCCTAAATATAAGACAGAGGAGAATAAATACTGAGTAAGAGTTTTAGTGAATTTATGTTGTATTTCTCATAAATTCCTGTGGGTTCTTTTTGGCATCAGAATTTGATTTATTATTCTCTGTTCCTTTTTAAATAAAATCTGATGCAACAGTTAAGGGCCGGTGTCAGCCTAGCGCCTCCGTCTCTGATCAGCTGCTGCTACACAAAACAAATCAATTCAGCAAGTATTACCAGAGCATCTACTGTATACTAAGACTTTTAGTGAGCCCTGCAGAGAGGATTCAGAAAAAAATTCTGGCTTCGGGGAGCCTACGATTAAAAAGAAACACGAATAGCAGCTGGACTTTGAGCCAGAAGAGCTACATTTTAGTTAGGGTTCTTCTATTTAATTACCAGCATTGGAAGAATTTATTCAACTTCTTTGTTGAATAAATTTTAATGAACTTCAGTGTCTTCATTTGCAAAATAGGAAAAATGATCGCTATTTACTCCATAAGGTTGGGGTGAGGTTCAAAGAAGATAGTGCTTTGGATGGCACTTTTTAAAACATAAATGCAATGAAACTGTAAAGTTCAATTATTAGAATATGATTGGGGAGATAAACCTCAGCAAAAAGTACACAAAAGTATTTATGATTTATTTCCTCAAAAACAGAATAGAAAAAATAGTAGATTCTATTAATTTGAAAATCATTAAAATAAGATTTTAAAACACGAAGAGTTAGCCTTCTGGATATGCTGGAGTAACTTGTGTCAGACCAAAGTTTTCATTGAGATCAAATTGAAAAACTGGATAAAATATTTCTAAAAATCTCTTTGAAGAGTTGCAGGACTCCCAAGGTGGCCACTATTCAAGGGGACAAGATTTTGGAGGAAAAAAGAAAGCTTTTGGAAAGATCCTAACACTTGACCATCACTTTTCCCTTTGGGACATTTGGTGTAGGACAAGAGGCTGAGGGGCCTGGCAGAGGTTACCCACAGAGAGGCAGAGAGCAGAGTGAGGAACCGGCAGCCTTGGGGACCTTTGCGGCCTTCTGGATCTTTGAGTGTGGCTTTTTGACTGAATCCAAATTTTACAAAACAAATCCTTTTAATAAACGGATTTGTTCTGTGAAGTTTGGATTTGGTCAAGGGGCCACACTTAGGGATCTGGAAGGCCACATGTGGTCTTGAGGCCGCAGGTCCCCCACCCCTGGTAGGCTTGCAAGGCAGGTAGAACTTGAGGAGCAAAGGTCCAAGAGACAACGGGGGCACAGAGAAGTACGCCTGACAGTTGGCATCTTTCTCCCTGAGGTGTAGTATTTGTCGGTTCTTAGCCGTGCAGGTTGGGAGGCTAAGAAGTGAAAGGCGGCTGAAAAACTTCCATAGTCCCTAGGAGACAAAATTTGAATTTACTATTTTCTAAGAATGAGGGACCTAAGAAACACCCCTGGACCTGGGACCACAGGAGGGCTACACTCTAGGAGGAAAGATTGACCCCAGGAAGAGCAAATCTTACAAAGACTAAACCAAGCTTCAAGTCAGTTCAGCCCTGATTGAAATGAGGTAGAGAGACAGCTCCTACTCTAGCTGCTTGCCAGAGAATAGGTGAATCCTCTATAGAAGATGGTCATATCATCCAAAGTTTTCATATAAACTTCCCAGTATTAAATCAAAAATACTAGGTAAATACTAGGTTGAAAAGAAAACAAAAATACTAGGTTGAAAATAAAACAACAGATGTGAAAACAAATCTACAGGTGACCTAGATATTGGTGTTATTAGATATTAACTTCAAAATAACTGTGACGGTATGTTCATAAAAAGATATAACAAGACGGAGTATTTTACTTGAGAAGTGCAATCTATAAAAAAAATCAAACAGAAATTCTCAAACTAAAAAAGAATGTAATTCATGAAATTAAGAATTCAATAGGTGGTAAAACAGGAGATTGGCCCAGCTGAAGAGGATTAATTAAGTTATACTTAAAAACTATGTAAGAGACCTATGGCACATGGTGGAAAGTTCAAATATACATACAACTGGAGTCTCAGAAGGGAACGAGAGAAATGAAGTGGTTTTAAGTAAATACGGAAATAATGGTCAAGAATTTTCCAACAATGTCAAGACATCAAGCTAGAAATTCAAGAAGTGCTACAAAATCCAAGCCGATAAATAGAAAGAAAATCACACCTAGTAACATTACAGTGAGTCTTTGAACACCAAATTATTATATATAAAGTAAAAATTAATAGAACAGGAGAAATAGACAAAAATCACAATTATAAGGCGAGATTCTGCTATACCTCTTTCAGTAACTGATGGAACAGCAATTAAAAGGAAATCTGTAAGGACACAAATCTTAATAATGTAAGTAACAAAATGCACTTAAATGTGCCTGCACCTAACATCAGTAGAAAACAAACTCATCTCCAGTACACATGAAACATTTGTCAACAGTGACCACAAGCTAACACATAAAGCAGACCTCAACAAATTTCAAATGGCAGAAATAATTCAAATATGTTCTTTGACCACAGTGGACTAAATTTAGAAATCAATAATGAAAAAATAACTAGAAAATAACCAAATGTTTGAAAGTTAAGCATTATGCTTCATGTAATACATGGATTTAAAAAATCACAGATAGAAATTAGAAAATAGTTTGAACTGAATGATATGATAAATATTATATATCAAAATTTATAACTTTAAATATCTATAATATATTAGAGAAAAATGAAAGGCTGGAATCAATTTATTTAATATTCATCTGAAGATATAGCTAAAGCTATGCTTAGAGAGATATGTATAGCCTTAAACTCATGTATTAGAAAATAAGAAATGCTGAAAATCACTTATGTAAGTATCCATCTCAAGAAATTAGAAAAGAATAGCTAATTATACTCAAAGAAAACAGTGGGAAGGAAATAATGGAAAAAAGAGCAGATACTAATGAAATAGACTATAAACAATAAAGAAAAATCAACAAAGTCAAGAGTTGGTTGTTTGAAAGACTAATGAAATTGAGAAACCTCTAGAAAGACTAATCGAGGAAGACAGAGAAAAAACACAAATGATCAGTATTAGTAATGGAAAGATAAATATTCATAATGAATTTATACAGGCTGTATATCAGAATGGTAAGAGTGTGCCCTCTAAAATCAGACAGCCTAGGTCTTTGGGGTTTACAATAGAAGTATTAGTATAGAACTACCTATAATAATGTACAATGAACCTGCCTGACAGTTTTGGTAAATCCTTGGCTATTGTCTTTCCAAATATGGCTTTTGCCCTATTTCCTCTTATTTTTTTTTTTCCTTGTGGGACTCCAGACCACACACGCTTATGGATGTGTGTTTGTGTACATTTGTACATTTCTGAAGAGACAGTCTTCTGAGCCCTTGTCTGTCCTGGCCACATTCTCTGCAGGCTACTGGGATTGGGTTTCTCTTGAGGTGCCCTGCAGGATGCTTTTGTCCTGGGGTGTGGCTCAGCCTCAGCAGAGCAGGTCTGCAGCAAGGGCTCCTCTTCACATGTCCAGGAGTGCACATCCAGGTCAGGGGCCCCCAGGTGTGAGGGGCTGCCCGGGTCCTGAATGCTCTACCCGTGTTCCCGCATACACGGGCTTGGGCCTGGAGCTGGGCAACTGGTGCGTGTTATCTGAAATCAGTGGCTGCAGAGCAGAGGCCTAGCCCAGGCTCCTCCTCCTGCACTGGTGGTCTTTCCAAGGTGCTGAGCTAGGGGCCTGGAGGCCTGAGGTCTGGGGACCAGGCACAACTGGCTTGCTCTATGTCTTGCTCAGTGTTTATGGCTATAAAGACAAGGCCTCTCCTTTCTTCAGGAGTGCCCCATCCCCACTCCATGAGAAATGAGCAGGAGAGGGCATCACAACGTTGCCAGAGAGCCCCTGGGGAGCCCAAGGGTGTTTCTCCAGCCATAGCTAAAGCTATGCCCAGAAGGCCGCAACTCTAGCAGCAAGACTGCAGTGTGCTGATTGGACTCACCTTGGGGGAAAAAGACTGGACGTTGCTTCCCAGGGAGCCAGGGGGAAGACGGCAACACGGGGAGGAGGAGAGAAGAGACTGGGGAGAAGAGAGGAAGGCTGGAAACAGAAATGGGCGGAAGTGGGCAAGTCAGAGGGGGTGGGAATGAGGATGGGGGAGAGGAGGGGAGAGGGGGGGAGAGGAGGGGAGAGGAGGGGAGAGGCCCTTGGGTAAATCATACCATCTCCAAGACAGGGGAGAGGAGGGGAGGGAGGAGAGGAGAAGTGGAGGAGAGCAGAGCGGAGAGGGCAGAGGGAAAAGAGGCGCTTGTTCCTCCTTGCTGCGACTCACGCCTCTGATGTGCTGCCTGGAGACGGCTTGCATCTTGCCCGGGATGCCTAGAACGCTAAGGCATGAAACACTGCTGATGGGATTCCAGGCACAGGGCTCCCAAGCGCAGGCACCGCCCCCCGGGGTTGGTGTCTCGGAGGCCTCTAAGTTCCCCCCTAGGTTGAGGATGCGTTCCAGGAAGCCAGAGCCTACCCGCTGGCAGCTGAGAGATGGAAAAGGGAGAAACTTTTCTTGTGTGTTTTCAAGACGCATCTGCTCTTTCAAAACAACTTCATTGTTCAGTGAGGACCTTGAAAACCAGAATTACTCCCCAAGGATAAAACCACCTCCCCCCAGCGCTGTGTTCTAGATCACAAAAGCTTCTCTCTTACCCTGGGATCTTGGGCTCAGACTGCCCCTGGCCTTATGAGGACACAGGCAGTTTGAGGACTACCATTTCCAAGCCAGGGCAGCCAGATTGACAATAAATCACCGTGCAACATGTATGGTTTGGCTCTGCAGCCATTCTGGGAATTGGGATTCAGGGCAAAGGAATCTCCTCTAATGGTTTTTCCAACGGCCCCAGTCCTGTGTTTTCATGATTCCAGCCCTCGGAAGGCCCCATCTCCCCCTTCTCACCTTTGCGGGCCTTTATCCAGGACTATCTTCTTCTCCCCAGGCCCTCAGACTCTGAAACTTAAGGCGGTTTGTGGCCTGAGTGGCGGCCCTCCGCTGTCCGCGAGGTGGGCGGAGGCGGCAGCCCGTCCTGCTGGAGGAGGAGCGGTGAGCACGGCCCAGCTGCCACACCGCACACGCCAGCCAGGCCACCGGGCGGCAGGGGAAGGCTGCTTTCCAAG
The DNA here is from genome assembly GCA_963574885.1 of Lepilemur ruficaudatus. NCBI lineage: Eukaryota > Metazoa > Chordata > Mammalia > Primates > Lepilemuridae > Lepilemur > Lepilemur ruficaudatus. Next base: position 10,737 of record CAUYRT010064312.1, read on the forward strand.
TGGAAAGCAGTGAGAAGTATGTTGGAATCCACCTCCCGAGTCATGGAATTTATTTTTTAAATGTCCTTTTCAAACACAAACTTTGAGAAAATATTTAAAGGCAGGGGAAATTAATTAGGGCTCTTTGTGCTGGAATGGCCTTCCATCGCGTTCCTCCAGCAAGAGAAGTAAAAATAGAACCTTGGGAGAGTTTGCAAATGCACTGCAAAGATCATATTTAAGAGCCCAACTAGGCATGACTATTCAAACAGGAAGAATGGGGCTAATTATTTCCATTGCTGTGGAGGGAGACAGTGGCCGTGTTCTTGGGGTCATTGGAAACAGCCTGAAAACTGGAAAAAAAAAAAAAAAACCCAGAGGCTGGGAGGGGAGGCCGCTCCAAGGGACAGGCCCTGCTCGTGCCCCTCAGAATAATTATCACTTTTGTCCTAACCCTGTTACTGAGGAGCAGTGAGGACACTGGGGAGAAGGAGTGGAGAGAAGCAGCGAATTTTGAGGATATTAAAAATCCCTTCTATTTATGCAACAATTTGACCTTTTTAATATGTTCTCCCATTCATTTGATCCTCAACTATCCCCCGGAAGGAGGCTTGGTAGGCATTTTCATTTTCCATAAATGAAAATAAACAAGTCCAAAGATACACAGAGATGTCACTAGCAGGCTGACTGAGGCCCAGAACTCGACTGGCCAAGTTTCAGGGTCACACGGTGGCATGAGCGTGGGCTTTGGGGCCAGAGAGGTCTGTGATTAGGTCTTGGATCAGCCACTTATGCGTGAGTCACTCCCACTCTCAGCCTCAGTTTCCTCCTCTGTAACATCTTCTCCTGGGACCTAAAGGTCCCATAGGCCTAAATAGACCGCACTTTGAAAGGTTGTTGTGAAGACGAAATGAAACGCTTTGTCTAAAGAACTTAGCACAGCGCGCGGCCAATAGCTAGCACTGAGTCACTGGCTGCTGTCGTGCGTATCACTGTGCTGGGGTGCAGACACGAGGAGAATGTTTCTGGAGAAGGCAAGGAGGAAGCAGCGATCACGAACACTCCATACTGAGGCCAGGGTGTCATGGCACAAGTCCTACAGCAGGAGTCAAAGAAGCTCTGAGTCATGCGACCTTGGGTAAATCAATCTTCAAGTCTAAGTATTCTCATCTGTAAAATGGAGATGATGATATTTTCTGTGGCTGAGGCAAGGCCATGTGTTCACTGTGCCGTTTCCTCTGCCTGAGTTCCCAGTAAAATGACATTTCCCAGCTCTGTTGTAAGATCGAGGGCTCCATAATGATTACCCTTCGTAGCTGTCATCGTCAATATCACCATCATCACTGTCGTCACAACCATCCCCTACTTTGTAATAGCACTCTACAGTTTTCACAATTCAGTTCCGCATTTTATGTCATTCCATCCTCACAGAAATTCTGATTCCTCTTTTATAGACAAGAGAACTGAAGTTCAGAGAGAGCAAATGACTTACCAAAAATTGCTGACTCTGTGCTGGGAAAAGTAGGACTTGAACCCAGGTCCCTTGCATCCTTGTAGCAGTGCCACTGGCTAGCAACTTCGGGCACCTTCAGGTTTGCCCCAAACAGCCACATTTTCCTCCATGGCCACTGCTTTCTTCCTAGGCTAGCCTCCAGCCTCTCTGGGGAGGTAGGCTGGGGTGCCTGGCTCTGGGTGAGCTGGGCTGCGCTGACCCCCAGCAGGGCAACTTGGGAGCAGAGTGGTGGGCAGCTGCAGAGGTCTGAGCAGAGCCCCTGTGAGGGGGTGGTAGCAAGGTTTGCCGTGGCCCAGGGTGCTAGGAAGGATCTGGCTGGGGTACACATGGTGCAGACTCCCAGAGCAGAGGCTGCTTGGCCAAAGGGATCAGGCATGGGCTCCCCGCAGCGTGTAGGGTAGTGAGAGCTGCTCACAGGGCCAAGGCTAGCCTCAGGCCCCACTTGGGCTGCTCTCTGACCCAGAGCTCCAGCCACACACTGACTCCTAATACTGGCCATGGACCTCAACCCTGGCCACACATAAACTCTTAAAACCAGACACAAACCAGCTCCAAACCTCAGTCACAGGCTGACCACAAACCAGTTACAGAGTTAACCCCCTAGAGACTGACTCTGAGCATGAACCATACTTGAATATTCACCCCAACCCTCAAGGGCCACCACTAACTGCCTTGAACTAACCACTCACTGACCACAGACTGACTTCTGACCTCAGCCTCAGAGTGACTTACTGCACCCTGGATGTTCTAGTGACCCTAGAATGGCCAGATCTTGAGCATGTGCCATTGGTCGTACAAGTAAGAGGAGACAGGTGCATCAGCCCAGGGCGTATTCCCTGCGGAACACTCAGACCTCCGTAAGGCTGCTGGGTGGGGGGCCCAGGGTCATCTCTGTAAACATAGTGTAAATTGTATCTAGTACTGCACAATTTGGTGCTTCACTTCTGTTGGAGAATAATTGCCTCCTTTTTTATATTACCATATTTCATCTATTGTAAGCAGCACATTTTAACATTTCTGTAACCAGGAGTGTTTACAATCAACAGAGTCCTATGATCACTGTCGGCCTGATGGCTGCTGTGATGCAGTTGTACGTTCAGGAACCTCGACATGGCTGTTCATGTCACTGGCACTTCTGTGCATTGTTTTTGCATTGTCTGTATCATATTCACTCAGCTTAATTGCTATTTAAAGTATCTTTTAAAAGCAACAGCTATGATTTGACATTGAAACAAAAAGATACTATATACACAGAGGGGCATAGTAAGAGGCAGCAGATGGCAATTTGATATTAGCGGAGGAAAATAGAAGAATGATTATAATTTTTCTATTTTCTTTCATAGTAACAATTACATGCTTTATAAGACCCAAGAAACTTTGTAAGGACAGTACAAGAGAAGAAAATTATAAATGATTTCACTATTACCCTACTTTTAATGCTTCATAAGGTATTAGTAAATTATTTTTTAAACTAACACATCATGACTAAGGAGGGTTAATTCCAGTAACGTAAGGATGGTCTAGTACCAGAAAATCTATCCATATATTTCAGCACATTAATAAACTAAGGTAGAAAAATCACAATACCTCAACTGATGCAAAAAAAAAAAAAAGTATTTGAAAAGTTCAACATCTCTTTATGATAAAAATTTTCAGATACTAAAAATAAAGGAGACTTCTTTAACTTGAGAATGTCTCTGTGTTAAAATCCTATAGCAAATATACTTAAGAAAATGTTTAAATTTATAAACACATTCTTCTTATGTTTAGGTACAAGACAGGGTGACTATTATTGTTCCACATAGTAGTGAAGGGCCTGACCAATGCAATAACATAGGAAAAAAGAAATTGTAACATCATTAGTATAATGGAAGAGATGAAACTATCAATTATGGACAATCTGATTATCTACAAATAAAAACTAACAATCAGCATATAAACTAATAGAACTAAAATAAATAATTCTTCAAGATAGCTGGATACATCAACTTACAAAATTCATTAGTACTCTACTAAAATAGTAATAAGTTAGAAAATGTAAGAAATAAACATCTAGTCACAAATTTATAAATCATCTAGTGAAGTATAAAATTAACAAAACATTTGTGGATCCAACTGTAAAACTTTATAACAAGGATAAATGCCAACTGGATGCAAAAGGTAAATCTAAAAAACTTACAAAAGACCTACTAAGAATAGTAAGACAGTCTAAGAATATCTGTGACTGGGGGATGGGGAGGGATTTTGTATGCAGGGCTCCAAATGCACAAACCTCAAAAGGGAAAAGTGGCGATTTGTCTACACTGAAAGTATTAATTTGCATTTAATAAATAACACAATGTGCAAATTAAACAAATGACAGGGGAAAATAGTTTCAATGACGAAAATAAACTAGATATAGAAAAAGACATAAGGAACTTCTGCAAATCAACAAGCTAACACAACCCAATGCCAACCCAATGCCATTGGCAAAGGAAAGGCATAAACAATTCACAGAAGAAAAATGGCAAATGGCTAAGAAGTGTCTGAAGGGATGTGTGAGCCCGTGGCCCTCAGGAAAATGCAACTTCAGGCAGAGTGACATACCTCTTCACACCCATATTACTGGAAAACTTGGAAAGTTGGATAATATCAAATATCGTTGGAGAAGTAGGGGAACAGGAGCCCTCGTGCCCTGCTGGGGGGACCATAGACAGGGAGCATCTATTCTGAAGATCCCCCCCAGCAGTACTTAGGGAATGAATTTCGTGCCTTGCTCATGGGCCAACAGCTCCACCTCTGGATACGCAAGCTAGAGAAACTGTCTCGTAAGTCCATGAAGAGGATGGATGAGGATGTTTGCCCCAGAAATGTTGGCAGCAGCAGAACTTTGGCAGAAATCTCAGCATTCTAAGCTGATTGTGGTTGCTGTGTGTGGTGGGATCTGTGTAATAGGTGGGTGCAACTCACATAGCAATAGGGATAGATGTTTAAAAACTTGGCTTAGAGAGAAAAGTGTAAGATGCGAGAGCTAACACACAGTGACGCTTAAGTCAATTAAAAGCACACACACACATAAAAGAGCGCTGTGTATTTCCCACGCATCTAAAGGCGTCACATGTTAAATACACTGGAGTGGAGGCCGGTGTGAGAGACGGTGCACAGGCAGATGATGATGGGGTCTCATGAATCGAAGAGAGTAATTTTCTTCCCTCTCTGCGATTCGGTTTCATAGAAGAGTGTCTGCGGGGGAGCGAGGCATGCTGGGCGTGGATGTTGGAGCTGCGTCCCTCTCAGGAGTCTCAGGACGGCTTCCCCGAGGATGTGGACTTGCGCAGGTCTCTGAAGGATGTGGGGACATGCGGAGGGCCCACTGGGGCTGTGAGAATCGAGCCTCTTTCACGGCCTCTGCGCTCCCACAGCCCTTCGGCCTCCCCCAGGCTGCTTTGGTGGGATCGTTTGCTCACAGGTCCGTCCCCACTGCTGGGCCCCGGGCCCTCCCTGGAAGAGCTACCTCCCCCGCTGCTCCTCTGCCCCTTCTTTTCCAGGGCACCTCCTTCCTGCGAGCCCCTGTATTTCCGCCTCTCCTCTCCATTGCGTTGGGCTGCGACATGTTCACACTCCATCTCAAGCGCAAACGCACCAGCCCGCTTCGATGCCCCATTCGTCCCCATCTCTGAATCCCTCCCCCGCCCCCTCCAGCCCCGTTTCTGGGTTTCTGGGAGGAGCTGTCCACACACACGGCGCTGGGCCCACGCTCCCCACCGCGGTGTGACTTTTGCCCTCACCTCCCGAAACGCAATTGTTTTTGCCAAGATTACCAACGACCTCCTTGTCGATACTTTCAGGGGATATATTCCTTGTCTCATCTTGCTTGGCCCAGAGACGGCATTTGACACCGCTGGCCATGTCCTCCTCGTCAAGTTCTCTGCACTTGGCTTCCGTGAACCCCGATCGTGGTTTCCCCTCCCTCTCTGGCCTCGGCTGCCCGTCCCCTCTGCGGGCTCCTCTTCCTTCGCTCAGTCCCTACAGCTTGATGTCCCTCCGGCTTCTGTCCAAGACCATTCTCTCGTCTCCCCCTGTGCACAAGCTCCCTGGGAGCCAGCTCCACAGCCTCCTTATCCTTCCAGGCAAAAAACTTCCACATCAGTATCCCAGACAGACCCCTCTGGAACTCCAGCCCAACTACAGATGTGACAGCTGTTCACCAACATCTCACTCTGCCCCACCCCTTGGACATCCCAGACGCCCCCCATCCAGGAGTGCAGTCGTCTCTCCTCCACCAGCCACCCCACTGCCATATTGGAAACCTCGGAGTCCCCCTTACTTCCTCCCCCATCTGTCTTCCCCACCTCTAATCGTCACCAAGTCCCCTCCGTGCTTCTTCCTGAGTGTCTCAGGAGTCACCTGCTGCCCTCGGTCCATCAGCTCCCGACTGGACTCCTCCCGGGCCTGCTGACTCAGCGCTTGCACCGACCCTGTGCCAGGCGTTTGCCGGGTCTCACCCTGGCCTCCACCCATCCTCCACCTGCAGCCCTGGAAGCTCTAAAAAACACAGTTCAGATCACGTCACTCCTTACTCTTAGGAAGAAGTCTGAATTCTTAGTGGGGCACTATTCTAATTTCATGAGAAAGATGGATGAAAAACGAATTTACAAATAAATCAACACGATAACTATGGCTTTTGCTAAGTATTATAAATAAGATAAGCAGGGTGGTGGGATGCAGCAATGAGGGGCCACTTGCCTAGTGTGGCTACAGAAGCCCTTCTGCGGGTGACATGTACACTGGGACCTACAAAGTGGAAGAAGCCAGCTGAGAGGGAGGGAGAAGAAGGTAGAACGAAGACAAAGAGAAACAGGAGGTGGAAAGACGGAGGGAAGTGGAGGGGAGGGGGGGTCACATCCCTGACCAGTGCAAACCATGGCCTTCCTACTGCGGGCTGCAGGTGCAGTGAGACCCAGCTGCTCTCTGTGTTCGGTTCCATGAGATGCCCCCACCTTCATCACCAACCCCTTTATTTGATTTAGCTTGAAGAACTGTTCCTACAAACAAAAGTCCCTGATTAAAACACCACCCTCTAGATCGCCCCTTAAATGTCACTTCTTCCAAGAAGCCTTCCCTGATGCACCACTCTGGGTTCAATGCTTATATTAGCTTTCTAGGGCTGATGTAACAAAATACCACAAAATGGGTGGCTTTAAGGAAAAGAAATTTATTCTCTCACAGTTATGGAGGCTGGAAGAGTGAAATCAGGGTGTTGGCGGGGCTGTGCTCTCTGAAGCCTTCAGAGAAGAATCCGTTTCATGCCTTTATCTTAGCTTTTAGTGTTGCTGTCAATTCTTGGTGTTCCTTGGTTCGTAGGCACATCACTGCAATCTCTGCCTCCTGCATAACGTGATCTTCTCCCTGAGTATCTCTGTGTGTGTCTCTTCTCCTCTTCTTTTGAGAACTGGAGTCATATTGGATTAGGGTCCACCCTAATGACCTCATCTTAATTTGATTACTTCTGCAAAGACTTTATTTCCAAATTAGGTCATATTCACAGGTACCGGGGATTAGGACTTCAATGTATCTTTTTGGGGGCACGATTCAACCCATAACAGTGAGTGACCCTTTTGATAGGTCCCCACAGCACATCAGTGCTTGTCCCACTGTACTGCAGTTGCCAGTCCACCTGCCCATCTCACCTAGCAGAACATAAGCTCTGTGATAGCAGGACCAACAGTCACTCTCGTCATTATACATCCAGGGCCTCGTGCGTAGTATATAAAATATGTTTTGAATGAGTGAATGCAGACATAATGCTGCACCTACTGTACCTGCTTGCTGCTTCTCGTCTTAGTGACCTGCCTGGATCTGACTGCCCAGACCCAGCAGATCTGCCAGATTACACTCACTTAAAACCAGAGTCTTCGTTTGCAAGAGGCAGACAGTAGTGGTCACAGAGTGCAACTCCTGTGATTTCAAACCAGTCCTGCCCGCCAGCAACCCGGGAGCAGAGGATGCAAAGGCCAGTGCTGCATGGCCGTCCCAAATCATCCCACCTGCAAACTCACTTGCAGCCTGCAGCCAGCACTGTGGACCCTGCCAGGCAGCCAGGGCCCTGTGCACAGGGAGCCCTGTGCAGCTTCTCTAATATTGCAGCTGCACAGGCTCACAATTGAGAGGTGAGTGGAAAGGCTGCACCCCAGCTCCCCAAAACAGTCATCTGGCTTCTCAGAGGAAAGATTCCTCACTAGCTTCAGAGGTGGGGTTGGCATGAAAAGCGGTAGGAGAGAAAAGTGGGGGAATGCAGATCCCTTTTACCTCGTTCTCATTTAGAAACCATGAGTTACTCTCATTGATGTCACCTGTGGGGAGTGAAAGTGACATTTAGAACAAGGGGGAAGGCAGCCTGGTCCCACTTAATTGTCAACTTTCTAAATGGGTTTGCATGAGGGGATTTGGACCTCCTTCATGATGTTGCAAATGTCAATGAGACTGATTAATCTTCTTGATCTGGAAGCAACACCCCCTTCAAATTGCTGGTGGGAGGTACTGAAAGTGTGGCCTGCACTGAATTTTGTATAAATGCTGGTATCGTGGAGAGTCGTGGACCAAGGAAGAACAAAGTCCTGCAAATAGTTGGCGCAGCGAGGTGGATACCTACAGTTTTATAATCTCATTGACTCATTTTTGTTACCAAAAGTTTGGCACTTGCCCCTGTGGCCATATCAGAAGAATGAGGACAAGTGGTTTGAGGGGAAGGAAAGAGAAGTTTATTAATTTGCCAGCAAATGAGGAGGTTGGCAGGCCCCCATCTTAAAATACCAACGTCCTGCCTATGAGCAGGAATACAGAGCTTTTACAGGGCCGGTTTTCAGCTTCAGGCTACTGCTGTTCAGCTGTAGTTGATGGTTCTGACTCATCTCACCTCTGACTAAGACAATCTCATGACCTCCACCCAGAGAATTCCCTTGAGCCATCCCCTGTGACACAAAGAACAAAGGACACCCCCCTGCCCCTCCCGACCATGGCCTAAGACAGGGATACAGGTTTTAGTTCTCAAAAAGGATAAGAGTGTTTTGAAGAGACAGAAAACATTTTTACCCTTTTTCAGGCCATTCTCTCTGTTACATTTTCTCAGCAACCTTGTGAAGTAGGAGGGCAAGATTGCACCCAGGGAGCTCCAGGAGCAGGAAATGAGCTGACTTGCTAGAAGTTGGCCCACAAGTCAGAGGTAGAACTGAACTCTGATCTCCTAGGTCCTATTTCCTTACCCTTCCAAGGGGCACTGCAGTATTCAGTGTTCTCCAGAGAAATGGAACCAGTAGGATAGATAGATAGATGGATGGATGGATAGATAGGTAATTAGAAGAATTGACTCACACAATTATGAAGGCCAAAGAGTCCCACAATGTGCCATTTGCAAGCTGGAGACACAGGAAAGCCAGTGGGGTAAATTCCAGTCTGAGTCAGAAGGCCCCAAAACCAGAGCCAATAGTGTAAGTCTCAGTCCAAGGGCTCAGCTCTGAATCAGCCCAAGCTACCAGGCAGAAAGAGATAATTCAACCTTCTCCACCTTTCTGTTCTCAGGTTCTCAACAGGTTTGGTGATGCCCACCTACACTAGGGAGGGCCATCTGCTTTACTCAGTCCAACAATTCAAATACGAATCTCTTCTGAAAACACTCTTGCAGACACACCCTAAAATAGCATTTAACCAGATATCTCTCATGCTATGATTTGAATGTGTCCCCCAAAAGTTAACGTGTTAGAAACTTAGTCCCTCTGCCCTTGTGAATGGATTAATGTCACTATCACAAGAGTGGGTTTGTTGTCTCAGGAGTGGCTTTGTTATAAAAGTGAGCTGTCTCTGGCTCTCTTGCCCTCTGGCCATGTTATGATGTAGCAGGAAGGCATGCTCTTGGACTTCCCAGCCTCTAGAACCCTGAGCTAAACAAACTTATTTTCTTTATAAACCACCCAATCTCAGGTATTCTGCTATAAAAGCAGAAAACGAATACATCAGGCATCCCATGGCCCAATCAAGTTGACACATAAAATCCAGCATTACTGACCCTAAGGGGCAGAGCTTGCTAGCCAGCCTGGCAGGAAAGAAGGCTGTGGGTGTCTGTCATAGGAGGCAGAGAGTGAAGGGGGATACTGGCCATGCCTGGAGAACCTGGCCCGAAGCTGGGCTGCATTCACTTGGGGCCTGAGCCTGGGACCTGCTGGCACTTCTTGGCTGTTTCATAGGAACTGGATTCTGTCTCATCTATTAAGGCCCCAGGCTCTGGAGGTCTCTAGGAGGGTGGAAAAGGCCTCAGAGAGCCTGGCGTGGGGATTCTGGGACTCTGAGGTGTTGGCATCGGCAGGCAGAGGGCTGCCGTGCACAGGAGCTGGAAGACAGCCTTGGGGCCTGCAAATATCATTACCTCAAAGAGAGGTGTCTGGCTGCCCAGGACTTTCAGATCTTTTGATGAAAACCAACCTGTTCACGCTTCAGGAATTTGCTGGCTGCAGCAGCCACTCCTGCTTCTTCCCTGGGGACGGAGTTTCCAGTAGAGCCAGGCCAGATGTGGGGCAGCTGAGGATGATCAGGAGGGGTGCGGAGTGGGTGGTTCAAGGAGTCAACTAGACGGGGGTTGGGCAAAGCCTCCGAGGCCTGGAACAGCTCCAGAGCCCAGAGTAGACGTTAACATCCACCTGGAAAAGATAAATAAAAAAGCCTGCCGGCAATTTACAGAAACCTACAATTCGGAGGGGCAGAATGAAGAGGAAAGGTGCATGGAGGCAGTGGGTACCACGGAACAGGGCCTGCCTAGCAGTGAGGATGGTGGGCGGTGTCCTGAAAGCTGCCTGCCGTCTCCCCTTCTCCAAGCCTTTCTGCGGTTCCTTCTGCTCTGCTGTCCTCGCTGTCTCTGACTAAATCCTCCCCTCCTTCAAGGTGCTGCTCCAAAGCTACCCCCTTTTGTAAGAAGACTGGTCCCACTTCCTCAGACCCCACGGGCTCCCTGGGAGTGAGTCACTGAGTGAGCAGACACAGCCCAGGAAGTGCGTGGCCAGCCCCACCGAGGAGCCTCTGGGGCCAGCCCACATCACTCTCAAATCTACAGACTCTGTTTGTTCTAATCCCCAGCCACCCCCCCACCCTCCATCTGCTCAGAGCAAACTCATGCTCTTCGTTCTGCTCCCGCAGAGGTCAAGGAGCTCTGTGATCCAGTTGTGTTATTCACATAAGCCTCCTGGGTGAGTCTCCAGTCAAATGTAAATATCACGTCACCATTCACAATTCTAACTGTCTCTAAGTTCTACTCTTCCCTCGCCTCTCTTTTCCAACTCCAAACCCTCCTGGGCCTCGCAGCAGCCATCCTCCAAGCTGGCCTTGCGACAGTCACATTCACTATGGTCTCCTCCCACTACCAGGTGCTACCAGGGTCGGTCTGTGTGAAAAGAGAAGATGGCAGAAGGGACGGTGTAGCACCTCCAAGGCTCAGTTATACAAGACACCACAGCTTCTGTCCCAGTGGCTCTCCCTCTCTCCCTTCCTCTCTGTCTCTCTGTCCGTCTGTCTCGGTCATCGCACTTTGGGGGAAGCCAGCTGCCACGCTGTGAGTAGCCCTATGGGACAGGAGGAGCTGACGCCTCCTGCTGAGACACCAGAGCAGCTCCTGCTGCAGACCGGCCTTGGGAGAGCTGCAGCCCCACAGATGACAGCCTGCCCTGTGAGAGTCCCCTAACCGAGCCGCCAGTTGAGCCGCCCCCAGATTCCTGCCCCTCAGAAGCTGGTGAAACAATAACTGTTTGCTGTTTTAGGCTGCTCAAGTTTTGGGGTAACTTGTTATGTAGCAATACAGAGCTAATACGGGGCTCTGGGTTCGTTGGGAGCGCACGTTCAGCCGCTGCCCAGAGCCATCCCGGGCAGCAGGAAAGGAGGGAGGCAGGGAGGGGAGGCGGGACTGACAGGACCGCAGGGTGGCTGGGGAGAAAGAGCCCCAGGTCTGGGCGCTGCTCCTGTCCAATGCCAGCAGCCCCTGTGGATGGAGAGCCCTGGCTGAGTGGGTGGAGCATTTTCCTGGCTGGGGCCCAGCTTCATGTCACCCCCTGGTGGTCAAGGAACTCCTGTCCCGTGCTCAATACAGAGCGGCTGTTACTATAACCGACAGTGCCATGCTTTTGGTTTTGGCACCTCTGGGGGTTTGCTTTGGTAGGAAGGTGTGAGGTTTTTGTAGGTTCTGGAAGGTCCAGCTGCTTGGAGTGAGCCCAGTGTGCATGGACAGAGTCCACTGCTGGGGTGAGGCAGGTGCCGGTTGCACAGGGCACTACAAGGCCGGCCAGGATCATGAGTCAGTGGCCATCTTCCAATTGAGACCAATGGGTCAAGGAAGAAAGAAGCTGTGGCCGGGTCAGTGGGCGCCTCTGTGTCCAGGCTCAGCAGGATCCTAGCTCCAGTCCTTGCCTGCAGGAGTGGAGAGCCTAGAGGACATGCTGTCTGGGTCAGAACTGGCCCATGTTACAGGTGCGGGGTCTGAGGGATGGTGGCCACAGGATCTGGCCCTGTGGACAGTTCCATCCTGGCAGAGCCAGCTGTCTGGCCTTCCCCCACGCCGACCTTAGAAGACCACAAGCAGCGAGGACTCTTCCAGTTGCAATGGCAGAGAGCCAGCTCACTGCTGATAACAGACACTGATAACCAGCACACGCAGTGCTTGCATTAGCTATAAGTATATCAGTTCAATTATGGTGATCTAACAACACCATTAAAGAATGTTCTAGAATCCCTCTATCACTATGCCACCAGCCTAATACAGCAACTGTTTTTACACCTGCTTGTTTCCCCTAGGCCTTGTGCTCCCACATACATCTTTTGAGGCAGTTATAGATGCTAGTTCAATTCTCCTGCCTCGTGGAAGGCCTCGAGAGACCACGGTCCACCTGGAGAGGGTGTGGCTGATTCCTTTCATAAAGATAGGAAGAAAATTTGTCACTCTGGGCCCCTGATGCAGCCCTACTATTGTGTGCTGGGTGTGTGGGTCGCTTTGCTTGTTTTCTGGTATTGGGATCCTGCCCTACGGCTCTGTGGCAATGAGGGTGGGCTGTTTCTGGGGAGCTGGGATGGGTGCTGCTGGGACCACCCCCTGCCCCACGGCACACGGACGTCTTGCAGGGGTGACCCTTTCCCGTGGGCTTGCTCCATGTGACTTTGCCAGGCACTTCCCTGGGATCAGCTCTCAGTGCCTGGGCTGCAACCTGCTGGCTGGGACCATTCTGAAGCCAAGTGTCACAGCAGGCATAGTAAGCATGGTGCACTTCCTTGAGCACACTTTCTATGTACCAGGCACCATGCAAAACCTTTTGCACACATTATCACTGAATTCACACGGCTGTGCTACGATGTTAGTACATCGTATCACCTGTATTTCACATGAGGAAACTGGGGCACTGAGAGTCAGGTAACCCCGTCACGGTTACATGGCTAGGAAAGGTACAGCCCTGACTCGAGCCCCAGCAGTCAGACCCCAAGTTCACAAACACTCGAAGAGGGGGATGGAGGTTAAAGGGCACAGGCCCTGATCCAGGCTGTCTGGAGTTAAATCCGGGCTCTGCCAGTTGCTGGCTGTGAGCAGGTTGCTTAACATCTCTGCGCCTTAGCTTCCTCATTGGTAAGATGGGGCGATTTTAGTCCCTCCTTCATAGGGCTATGATGAAGGTGCATGAATTAATGCCCATAAAATACTTAGACAATGGCCAGGCATATAATACATGCTCAGTAATGCTAGCTGTTAGTATAGCACTGATGCAAAACGTGAAAGACAGCAAGTCTTTCTTTTCTTTTTTTTTTAAGACAGAGTCTTACTCTGTTGCCCAGGTTAGAGTGTCATGGCGTCAGCCTAGCTCACAGCAACCTCAAACTCCTGGGCTCCAGCAATTCTCCTGCTTCAGCCTCCCGAGCAGCTGGGACTACAGGCATGTGCCACCATGCCCAGCTAATTTTTTCTGTATATTTTTAGTTGGCCAATTAATTTCTTTCCATTTTTAGTAGAGACGGGGTCTTGCTCTTGCTCAGGCTGGTTTCAAACTCCTGACCTTGGGCAATCCTCCCGCCTCGGCCTCCCAGAGTGCTAGGATTACAGGTGTGAGCCACCGTGCCCGGCCAGTGAGTCTTTCTTAAGAGGGCCAAGTTCCCTGTTCTAACAGGACACTGGCAGTGGATGGGAGTACAGGAAGAAGGGACAGACCCCGAGACAAATGGGCAGGATATCAGACATGCGCTGTGAACTCTACAGCAAGGCAGACTATGATTTAGTTTAACAAACCTATCACATGGGTCGTCAGAGACAAAGGGGAAATTGCTCCATTCTGGGTGGAAATCTGGAAAGGCTCCAAGGAAGAGGCAGTTTTTGACTTGGGCCTTGAGAGAGCCATGTGGGTAGATGAGGTGGAGACACGTTAATCAGAGGCAAAGAGGTAAGTAAGGGGGTTCTAGCATGTGACCAGGGGAGGGTCAGTGCTGGAACAAGAGAGGAGCAAGGAAGGAACAGGGGAGGAACTCGGAGTGGCCAGCAGAGACCCCCAGGAACTTAGAAGTGTTTGCTCAGAGAAGTGGGCTGCCTGGTAGCAGAACAGGGTGTTTACAATGAAGCCTTCCAGCTTTGGCCGAGCTCACCAGCACCCCGTCTCTGCGTACTTGGGGCCCATGGGCTTCACAGCCCTGTCCGCTGCCACCTGGGTGGGCTGCACTGCTTGGCACAGGATCACTGGCGTCCCCCGCCAGGCAGCACCCAGGAGAGAGAGCAGTCACTCCCTCAGACTTAATGCCTCCACCAGGCCCCTCCCGGAACAAAGCCAGCATTTACAGCTCGGGCGCACCGGGGTAGGGTTACCCGGGCTGTTTACGACTTGGGATGGAGGATTTTCCTGGAGAGCAGAAGCCCCTTTCTGTCCTGTTTGAAAGCTATCTGGACCCATGGAAAGGGTCTGCGTGATGGCATTTTGCCCTTAAAAATACAGCGAAGACCAGAAACTGGAAAGAATTCTGATGAAGTCATTCCTCCTTCCCAAGAGCTGATTAGGCCCTGCCGGACTCCCAGCTTACAGAAAGTTGGGAAGCGCTCAGAGAGAGGCAATTTGAAGGCAGGAACAGCTGCTCCCCAGAGCAGCAGCTTCCTCACGTGGAGATGTCATGGGTGGGGGTGTACGATTCTCTCCACAGCTCTTTCCCCCATCTCCCTTCCCCACGTCCCAGCCCAGAAGTCCACCATTAGATCTTCCATCTTTTCCTTTAAGATATTATTCCCTATTCAGAATTATGAGTATTCCCAGGAAAGTAGAGCTCAATTAACTCTGCGACAGACACCTAGTTAACCTACCCAGTAGACAGACAGGTACACTCAAATACACACCCTCTAGACCTGCAATACCCAATGGAACAGGCATATTACTCTGTATTGCGCAGGACAGATACAGAACATTTGCATCGCTGTATAAAGTGCTACTTGGTATCTCTGCTCTAGATTGTTGCCAGAGTACTTATTTTGCTTAGATGCTCACCTTCCCATGTGTTCTGGAAGGTGATGCCCAGCCCCAGGCCCACCCTAGGAGTGGATGCTGATTAGACTAAGCCAGTCTTGATAATTCCTTACCCTTTGCCAGTGATGGGTTTCATCTGGGCATGTGATACAGCCCTGGACAAGGAGACTTAAGGGGAGTTCTGCTGGGGGAGGGGGCTGGCTCCTGGAAAGGCTTCTTCACTAATAAGAAGACACACAGGTAGGAAGCACCTCTCTTCTTCTCTGAGCTCGGTCCTGCCTGCATGAATCCCGTGGGACTGTTGCACCACCCTGCCACTTGCTGAAGGTGGCACTGGGTCCTGAATTCACTGATTCTAGGGGCTGGACTGCTTGTTACATGATCTCATACATTTTCTTCATGTCTTAGATATGTATTGTTACCTGCAGCCAAAAACATCCTAAGAAATATAAGTTTTTAATGAAAGAATTTATTGGCTGCTCTCTGAAGGCTGAGAGCTAGGGACTGACCCAGGCACTCAATGGGTATTTACATGGGGAGTCAAATATTTGACTCTGCAAATGGAAGACCATTGAACTTAAAACAAGCAGAGCTAAGATCTAGACCTGATCCTTCCACCAGTCACTGTGTAGCCCTGTGTGACTGGCTCTACGAACAAACACAGAACAACTCCCCCCACCCATCTATGCTTTCCTGTAGCTTTCTCACGCGTTGGATTCCCCGGCCTGTAGCCCTCAATGACCAGAGCATTATAATCTTTCTGTTTAACTAATCCTTTTACCTTTCAAGGTTTCTCCCAGCAACAGCAGACTCTTCCCAGGATAACAGTGCCCAGACTCACCACCCATCACCAACCTGCGACTTCCGAATTAGACCTCCTGCCCACGCTGCTTTCAACACAACCTGCCTGATATACGTAACCACCCTCCTGAACCCCTTATGAAAACCCCTCCCCGCAGTTGGATGGGGTGATGGATTTGAGGCATCTCTTCTGTCTCCCAGGTGACATCATCTGCAATAAATTACCTTTCTTCCTTGGCAATCCTTGTTGTCTCAGTAATTGGCTTTCGGTGCAGAATGACACATCTTTCACAGGAAAGGTGTGGGGTCGAAAGTATTATTATTGCTGATGTTAGTAATCCCTTCCTTTTGTACAGTTGACAAATCATTTTGGTTGTCTGATCTATAAAGATGCTATGGAGGTGCGAATTACTGCCCTCATTTCGAAGACGACGACCCTGAGGCCCAGCGTGACTTAAGGTTTGCCAAGGCCGTAGCTGTCGAGCTGCAGAGCTGGAATCTGTGCCTAACATCAAATCTAGGGCTCTGTCTGCTCTGACCTGGGAGAGACTGAGTGACATTCATTCAACCTCTAGAGTGACTTAACTTCAGACTCTGTCCATCTGATAGTTATAGCTGAAACTCAGGCCCTAGAAAAGAGGTCAAGGTTGGGGAGAGTACAGGAGCTTGAGAAGCCTGGAGACCTGGCTCCACCTAAGGCAGGCAGGCAGTTGATCTAGCCCAGGTGCTGTGCCAGGATGAATGTGCATGGCCATGGCATCAGGATCGGGGGCTGGCACCTTCAGGTGTCTGGTGTTGAGGAAGAATACTGGCTGAGACCTTGGGAAACCTGGATTTAATTCCCAACTCTGTGCTTCCTACCTGTGCTATTGTCCCTAAACCTCTCTGAGCCTCAGTTTCCCCACCTGCAAAATGGAATCAACAATCCTCATCCATCCCACGTTGATATTAGATAGGTCGAATGAGGTCCTTCATAAACTGTAAAGTATTAGGGAAATCTAAGCAGTTGCCCGAGGAAGAAAAGGACAAGTAGAGAGAGGAGCCATGTATGCAGGCAGGGGAAGCAGAAGAACTCTTATATGGCGGGTCCTGCTTGGGCTCACCGGAGACTTATCCCAGCTCCAGGACAAATAGCAGTTTGCCTGGAAAATGTTGACAAAAAGCCAGAGCACACTGAAGGGCAGCTTATTAAAAACCAACCTGGTAAGTCTTGGGCTGCTGTTAACGAGGTGTGATCCCGAAAGTGCGAGACCTGGGTGGATTCTGCAAAGAGCCTGTTGGCTTTGATCCCCCTTCTCCTATAAAATGTTATTTCTACTCTTGGCCCCTCAAATTCCTAGACGGACGAATCAGTCTGGGCTGCCCGTGGAATTTGCAAAGAATGAGTTCTCAAAAAACCACACTTGGGAACAATGGTTGCCAGAAGTGTCTGGGTCTCAGAGGAAAAACAAACACCCTCACCCTGTCCTGCAAATGTTTCCCAAACATCCTTCCACCCAGTGCCTTCCACCGCCCCACCTAACATGAGACATGTCGCCTTTACTGAGGAGCTCGTTCACCCTGTGCTTCTGAGCCGTGAAAATAAACCACCGCCAGACGCAGCAGCTGTGTTGGAGCAGATGCTCAGATACCTCCCTGGGGAATGAATGGCCCGGGTCGCGGAGCTTCAGCACTGTTTCCTGGTGGGACCCAGGAGGGACAGCGGCCAACTTGTCTTTTATCTATCTTTAAATTTTTTAATTTTAATTTTGATCCTAATAAAGCAATGTATGTGGTTAGTTTCAAAATGTCAAATAGTAACATAAAATTCACAACAAAAACAGCAGTCTCCAGACCCACCCTCCCCATCCGCCAGGGACAACCGCTTTCCAGATTGTATTTCCCTGCATGTTTCTATATAACAAGCTCATAATTCTGATTTTTTATTTTTCCTTTGCTCTTTTTATTTATTTTTAACTGACTACTAAAAATTACATACATTTATGACATACAATATGATTTGTATGTATGTACACATTGTGGAATGGCTAAATCAAGCTGGTTAACATACGCATTATCTCACGTACTTATGTTTTTGTGGTGAAAACACTTAAAATCTACTCTGTTAGCAATTCCCAAGTATACGATATATTATTACTAACTACAGTCACCATGATGTGGAATAGATCTCTTGAACTTATTTCTCCTAACTGAAATTTTGTGTCCTTTGACTAATGTGTCCCCAATCTCCCCACTCCCTCGCCTCTGGTAACCACCATTTTAATCTCTGTTTCTATGAGTTGGACTTTTCCTAGATTTCACATATACAGGAGGTCATGCAGTAGTTGTCTTTCTGTGCCTGACTGGTACATAATGTCCTCCAGGTTCATCCATGTTGTTGCAAATGACAGGATCTTCCCCTTTTTCAAGGCTGAATAGTATCCCATTGTGTATATATACCACATTTTCTTTATCCATTCGTCTATTGATGGACACTTAAGTTGATTCCACTGAAGGAAACCAACATACTCCTCTCTAAAATACTGAGAATTGTTGATCCGAAGAAGGTTAAAACACACTCTGCCCCTGCCTTGCTTGCCTGAGGGCAGGACAGCGGTTTGTAAGGACAGGAGGTCTTCCTGCCCTCCTCTCTGCCTTTTCCTGCCCAGGGGCAGGTTCTTTACGCTGCTTGCTCATCAGCTCAGAGACATCCACACCAGGACATCTAAGAGCAGGCTTTGCTCTTCCCATAAATTTACCTTCCCACCTTTTCCCATCTTTTGGAAGCCTAAAGATGCTCTCTTCTTGGTCTTGTCCCTCACTGCAGGATTTATGGCTTTTTGTTAAGATGCCCTTTAAGCAAGGCCCCGAAGCCACTGCCTTGGGAGAGAAACACTTGAACTGAGGCCTCTCCTGCGTGATGGGGACAGCAGGCATCAACAAACCTCTGTTGGTTTTCTCCTTGTTGATCTGACTTTTGTTTTCAGGAGAGTGTCTCGGCTAAGACTCTATGAAGGAAAGAAAAGAAATTATATTTTCTCCCCTTCACCCTATCTTGGCTACTGTGAGTAGTGCTGTAATGAACATGGGAGT
The DNA here is from genome assembly GCA_963574885.1 of Lepilemur ruficaudatus. Classification (NCBI taxonomy): domain Eukaryota; kingdom Metazoa; phylum Chordata; class Mammalia; order Primates; family Lepilemuridae; genus Lepilemur; species Lepilemur ruficaudatus. The sequence continues at coordinate 29,595 of CAUYRT010064312.1, forward strand.
TCAGGGATCTCTTCGACATCGATTCTTGATTTTTCCATTTTAGACATTAGCCATTAGCTATCAAAGATGAGAACTCCGCTGTCTTACACTTCTCCCCTGATCATAACATACATACACACACATTTCCCAAACTCCTACCCTTTCGAAAGGATTGCATCGAAATTTTTACTTAAATCTCCATTCTTTATGGACATGATTATGATTAACAAATACTGTTCACAGCTGACCACCTAGTGTACTATGAGTATATACTCTCTGTTTTGAACAGCTTTTGCTTTTTGTTTCAGGAGTTAATGATTACTTTTCCCTTTCATTTGCTTACTTTCTATGAACCTATGATTAATTCAGCCCCTGACTTTTGGCCAGAACAATAAGCATTTCCCCACTGATTGAAATACACTGTGTAAGCTTCAGTTCCTCTTTCCTGGAGCCATCCCCTTTGAAGTCTTCTGTTTTGCTCCAATCCTGAACTGGCTACGTGTTAAGCCTGTCTAGATCTGTCATCCTGAGCACCAACAAGAACAACCCAAATAAACAGGTTTGAGAACAACTGCATGTGATGGTTAATTTTATGTGTCAGCTTGACTGGCCAAGGGTGACTGACCAAGGTGATTCAATATTATATAGGAACCTGTCTGCGAGTGTTTCCGGATGAGATTAGCGTTTGAATCAGTGGACTCGGGAAAGCGGATTGCCCTGCCCAGTGTGCATGGGCAACATCCAATCTGTTGAAGGACTGAAGGAAGGAGGAATTTGCCCCTTTTGCTTCTTGCCCGCCTGTCGAGCTGGGACATCTCATCTCATCTTCTCTGTCTCTTAGACTGAGAGTTACACCATTGGCTCCCCTAGTTCTCAGGCCATTGGACTTGGGCTGAATTACACCACTGGCTTTCCTGGGCCCCAGCTTGCAGATAGCAGATCGTGTCTCTTCTCGGCCTCCGTAATTGTATAATCCCATTCCCCATAATCAATCAATGAATCAATCAACCCACCCTGCTGGTTCTGTTTCTCAGGAGGACCCTAATACCCTGCCTTGATAAACAGATTCTACATTGTCGGGAACAGAGCGTGAGGACCGACTAGAGGACAGGCCACTAGCATGCATTTAGTAGAAGAAATGGAAGGTGTTGGCTAGAAGTTAGGCGATTATAATGAGTGTGTGTAAGTCGGGTTGGCTGGGAATGGAGGGTTCATAAGCATTCCTCTGACCATGGAAATCAGAGTAGGTCCCCAGTAGAGGTGACAGGTGAGCTAGGCTTTGAGTGATTAGTAAGATTTCAACACACAGAGAAATGGAAAATCCAAAGCTCATCTGTGGCAGAGGAAACAGCACGAGGAAAGGAGCAGAGACCGAAAGGTAAGGAGTGGCGTGTGCTGCCAGGACACGAGGCAGGCGGAACGTGTGTGCTAGTGAGGCTGGCAGGGCCGGAGCTGAGCCTGGCCCAGAGAGCGACACAAAAAACTTGCGCCTGCTGGGCCGGGAGTGTGTACAAGTGGTGGTGACACCATTCATTCTACGCTAACGGCCTTGTGTGCTCTGGCAAGGAGTATGCACTCTATCCCTTGCTGAAATGGAGCCACTGAATATCAAGGTTTTGGGCAAGAGAATGTCCCTTTGCTGTGGAATAGGACATGCAAGCAGAGGCTGAACGGGCAAATTCAGGGAAAGAGGGGCGATTGCAGCCAGGAGCCAGAGAGTTGACTCTGCTTCTGTGAAGTGTGCAAGAAACGTGTTGTTGTTTTCTAGAAGTCGTCCTTGTTTATCTCTGTACCCCCAGAACCTAGGGGAGTGCAGGCACATGGTGGGTTTTTGGTGACTATTTGATGACTAAATTTTCGAAGAGGCTGGAAGCCTTCCTAGGCACATAGCATGGCCACTGGTCAGGGAGTGGATCCCAGGGAGGGTCCCTGACTTACAAAACCACATACGTCCAGCCCTTTCCCTGGGCTGGAGTATCTCCCAGTCTATGTCACCACTGGCCTGCCAGAGGCACTGCCTGTCCCTTTCTCCAGCACCATCCTCTCCATAAGCTTAGGCTGTCTTGGGAGCCTGAAAAGGAGTTTGCTTCCTACCCACTTCCCTTTCATTGCTGCCCACAGCCCCGAGGAGAGAGGCCCCAAAGCCCAGCTTTGGTCTCAGAATGGAGGAGAACTCATTCGCCTGATTCTTCCACAGAGCAAGAGTGAGCACAAGTGAATATCCCCGCACTTAGCCCTCTGCCCGACATGTGATGGCTGCTCCAGTCTTCCCATTGTTGTTATTAGTAGCTCCTGCTAGTGCTGCCTGGGTTCACTGACGGGGCTGTCCTTGGATGGACCCTATGTGACCCACCCTCCCTTTCCAATCTGTCAGTAACAGAGACTGGGAATGATGCCAGGGTCAGGGTCAGTGCTCCTGGCCACTCTGTGAGGTCTCCAAGGTTAGAGCTATTTGCATTCTCTGGCCCGTGGGCCCCCAGGGAGACAGGCCCTGAGGTCACCATTGGCAGAGGCTATTCCAGGCACTTCCCTCTGCATCCTCCTTTCCTTGAGTCAAAGCAACCCATGATTCAGCCTCCAGGGAAGAGGAGTGAAGAACAGTTCGGAAACAACCTGCAGGGTGAGAGGTGGGAGCCCAGGCAACAGGGCTGTCTGAGCACCCGTGGCTCACCGGAGGTGGCAGGAGCATCGCTTCTAGGGGCAGACAGGCCTCAGGTTAAACTCCTGCTCTCTGCAACTCACCGGTTTCATGAGCCCTCGGATAGCTTATAGACCTCCTCGAGTCTCAGTTTTCTCATCTGTAAGTTGAGGATCATAGTCCTTAACTCTTGAATAGTTATGAAGTTTAAAGTAGACTAGTGCCTGCCGGTCCATAAACGGTGTGTTTACTGGTCTGCAGTGAGATAAAGGTAGAAATGAAAAGTAAGCATTCAGAAACTTTTATAGCACTTGGGAAATGCCTGACATCCAGGCACATGCTCCATGGACTTGTCTCATTGAACAGGATGTAGACCAAAATACTGATCTTCATTGGACTGGAAACGCATTTAAAAACCAAAATCCCAAATCCCGGTCGTTCGCTGCCAATTGGACGGGAGGCATCACTGCGAAGAATCTAGCTACCCGATAAACAGCACCATGAGCAGAACACGGGCATGCTCAGAGGGGTGTCAGGCTTGGTGCGCAGGCTGGTCTATGGCAACCTCATCCCTCCCCTCGGGAAGTCTCCTCCATGCCTGTCACTGGGCTGGGGACAGAGGTGGCACCTTTGACTCAGGCCTCAAGCTCAGCCCTCACATCCAACCAGTTGCCAAGTTCTGTCCCATCCACTGACTGTGTGTCCCTCATTTCTGTCCTCATCCCCCCTGGCCCAGCCCCTCCACCACTGGCCGATGCCAGTGTCTTCCTACACACCCTCCCCACAGCCAGACCCACCACTCAACTCCATCCTCCACGCTGCCTGCAGAGGAAGTAAATTACTTTTTTACTTAAATTTACTTTTTATTTAAATAAACATTTTTTATTTGAGAATAGTTTTATATCTACAGAAAAGTTGCAAAGACAGTACATAGATTTCCCGTAGACGCTTCTCCCGGCTTCCCCCGTTGTTAACGTGCTTTGATATATTTGTCACGATCACTGAACCCACCCTGGTACGTTACAATTAACTAAACTCCACACGTATTAGGATGTCATTAGCTTTGCTCTGCATGTCCTTTCTCTGTTCCAGGACCCATCCAGGATGCCTTATCACACTGAGTTATCCTGGCACCTTAGCTCCCTCTGGTCTGTGACAGTTTCTCAGGAGAGGGAGTGTTCCAAAACAGACCTCAGGGATTCTCACTCTGCAGAAACGTCACTGGCTCCCCGTTGCCTCCCATGACCTGCCACACTGGTCACACCTCTTCTTCTGTTTACTGCACCCATCACCCACCCGGTGCCAACAGACAGAAGCCTGCATGCGGCGTGGCTCCAGTCACTTTCCAGGGCTTTGCTGCCCTCTTTCCTTCTCAGTATAGAAAATCCTTCTCAGCCTTCGAGAGCCAGCTGGAATAAGATCTCCTGATCCCCTGCACCTGGCTCCCCCCTGGGCCCACTGCTTTTGCCTCCCCCTGGCATTGATTCTGTGCAGCTGCCATATCTTTCTCCCCACTAGACAGAAGCCACCAGGAGCCAGGGGTTGTAGCGTAGTGGTCATGCAGGCAGGAGAGATCCAATGGTGTCACATTGGGCAAATGTCTCAGCCTCTCCGGCTCAAGTTCCTCATCTGTAAAATGAAGCAAAAAATACATATCTCCTGGGGTTGGGGTAAGGGCTAAAGTAAGCAGTGTCTGCAGAGTGTGTTACACAGTAAATGCTCAATAAACAGTAGTTACAGACTCCACCTAAGTGCTCACCAGTGGATGAAGGGATAGGGGAAATGTAGTACACATACAGAATGGAATACTATTCAGCCATAAAAAGAACAAAATCCTGTCATTTGCAGCAACAGGGATGGAACTGGAGGTCATTATGTTATAACAGTAAAACAAGACAAGCACAGAAAGGCAAATACTGCATGTTCTCACTCATACGTGGGAGCTAAAAAGTGGATTTCATGAAGATAGAGAGTGGATGGTGGTTACCAGAGGCTGGGAAGCAGAGGGGGGAGGACAGGATGAGGAGAGGTTAATTGTTGGGTTCCAACATACACTTAGAAGAAATAAGACCTGGTGTCCGATTGATGCGAAGGGTGATTATAATTAACGTTAATCTATTGTGCATTTCAAAATAGTTAGAAGAGAATAATTTGAATGTTCCTAGCATAAAGAAACGTTGAAGGTGATGGATATCCCGATTAATCTGATTTGATCTTTACACGTTACGTGAATGTATCAAATTATAACACGTACTCTGAAAATATGTACATCTTTTACATATCAATAAAATAATTTAAAAGATTTTTTAAAAAGTAGTTATATTAATTTCCCTATTTTTACTTTTGTATCTTCCCCAGTCACTCTGTGCAGAGGTTGGCATATATAAGGCCATGAAGAATTGAATTGTATTTAAAAGCTCCATCATTCTGCCAAGGCTTTTGGCATTTATACGGAGGACCCACAAAAGTCAGGGGCAATGCTGACCCCAGTGGAATAAACCCCAAGTGGTAGCAGCAGAAGACGTATTTGGGGAAAAACGTTTCCTGTCTGTGCTCCTAGAGTCACACCTGTCTGCGTCTGACCATGAACCCTGCCTGGCCACAGAGTCTTAAAGCACAACTACCCCGGCCCTGGAAAATCCCCAGCGACGCCACAACAATGCTGCTGGAACCGATCCCCAAGCGAACGGTGTGAGCAGTTGTCTCTGGGCAAAATCACCCAGACGATACAGAAGTCAGCTTCAGGGACCGACACACAGGCTCTGTCTGGGCAGACGTGGCCAGCATAGTTTCCAGCCACACAGGCACACTGCTGTCACATTAGGCATCAGGTGGCAGCAGGGAAGGGGCCTTTAGACATCACCTTGGTGGATAAATGAGGAAACTGAGGCCCAGAGAGTAGAAGGGCATTGCCCACCCTCAGTCACCATCCATCCGTCTATTCACTCCCTATCCCATCCATTCCATAAACATTCGGGGATCTCTGAACCAGATCCCAGGCTGTTGGAGACAATTATGGTGAATGTGAGTCCACAGTTTTAAAAAAAAATGCAGCCCAGAGTCAGCACTGTGGAGATGTTTCCAGGATTCCTTTCAGGCAGCTGCACCCCGGCCTGGGAGGCAAGGTCACTTGGTCTGCTGTGGAAGGCTCGTGAATGGCCTGGCCAATCTGCCACAGAGCCTCAATCCCCCACTGGGGGCCTTTCCATCCAGTTAAAGCTTTGTCGTCTCACCAGTCCCTGGTGCAGTGATTCTCTCTTTGTCACTCCCAATCCATCCTCTACCCTTCCCTGTGCCCTGAACCACAGCAGCTAGAACAGTGCCCAGCCCACGGGAGGTGCTCAACAAATATTTGCCAAGTGGATGGAAATGCTGCATGACCTCAAAAGCACAACACAAACACTAGAACTAATAGTGATGTGGTTGGAAATGATGCATGTGGTTAGGTTCAGTCACTGTAGCCACTGGGGTGAGCTTGAAATCTCAGCCCAGCTTCTGGGACTGGACAGCTTGCCAGGTGACTTAGGACAAGTCACTCCCCTCTGTGAGCCTTGGTTCCCTCTTCTGTGTCGCAAGATCAAATGAGATGGTGCTTCGTAAAACGCCTGGCTCTTTGTGTGCCCACCGCACAAGGGGTAACCTAATAAAACATTCGGTTATGTTCCGATTATGTTCTTGTTAAGTTTATTCTTACCTAGATGGTCAGCCGGATGTCAAAGAAGGAGAACAGCAACAAGAAATAGACTCCAACCAGTGGCTCTCAAAATTCACCATTGCGTTATCCACTGAGAGTCTGGGGCTGTTTGTTGTCACAGCATCCCCTGTCTGCACTGACTAATAGTGGGCCCCTTTGGAATCTGATGAAAGCTCAGGCCACAGGAAAACAGCATACTCATGCAAAACCAAGAACCTCTCAACTTTACCATCTCGGGATTTCATTTATATTTGTGAGATCCTTGATGCCCCACAGCCTCCGCCTCTCAGTCTTGAAACCCGGGGCACCTGGGCTGTGAGCAGTGCTGTGTCAGAGGTCGCAAAGGTTCACGAGGCTGAGATGTGGCAGAGCGGATGACCCTGACACCGCAGAGCAGGGCCTATTTGTGCAAATGAGTCATGCGCTGGGGAAAGGGCTTGAGCCTGAGCTTGTTATTTTTTTAATACTTTCTGGAGTCTGAGCTTGTTTTCCAGATGCTTTCATGAGCCTGAGCTTGTGTTTCGGATGCTTTCTGCTGCCAGCTACTTCGTAGCCCCTCCTAGTGTGACAGCATCTTGCCATCAAAGGGCTGCGGAAGAGCGGGTGCTTGTTGCCATTGTGAACAAACACTGTATAAACAATCAGCTCACATGTGTGTCCCAGAGCATATGACCAATGACCTGGAGGAGGGGCTCCGGCTATGGGGTGGAGACAAGGGCATTTTGAGGTCAGCTGAAGCCTCACTTGGGGGAACCTCCATAGGTGGGAACAGGGGAGAGGGTCATGGCCAAGTCATGGCCAAGGCCACCTGGCCCAGGACAGGGGGCCACAGCTGCCAGACAGAGCTGAGAACAGGAGAGGCTTCAGCATCCCAAAGAGTCCACATCTCAGCCTGAGTCACACTTGAACCCTCTCTGGGTCACACATTTCCCTCTGGCTGAAAGGCTGAGTGGCTCCAGGGCCAGCTGGTGAGGTCAGACATCCACCCAGGGATGTCTCTGGCCACTCAAGGGTGTGCACTTCTGAGTAGACAGTTGAGGGTGAAGAAAGGACCTTGGCCTGGGGGTTAGGCCTCTTGGTTCAAATCTCAGACTCAGCGCCAGCCTCCTGGGGACCCTGGTGCTGGGCCATCTCTGTCTGGGCACCCCGCTGTCTGGGCACTGAAGGTGCCCTGCCCCGGCTTTGAGGGGCCTCACACGGAGGCTCAGGGTCAGAGCTGGCTTCTCCAGAAATGGCAAGTAGTTGCCTGGTGGAGCTTGGCCACCTCTTCCGTCAGGTGCTCGGTCCCCAGGGGCCACAGGAAGCCCTCATGCTCCCCAGCATCTTCCCCACTGGTCATTCCTGCGCAGTGTAGGAAGAAGAGGCTGCTCAGGCCCAAGCTTCACACCATTAGGAGGATGCAGCGTTCCTCCACAGCGCACGCACCCGGCGGAGGCAGCTCCCAAAGCCATTGCCAGTTACACACCCCCTAGTGAGGACTGATTCCTGGGCCCTTCCCGAGAGCCAGCCAGCTGGGAGCAGGTTGGAATAAAAGAGAGAAAGGAAACTTGGGTGCCCAGAGGAAGGGAACAAACGTGTGTGGGAGCATGGTGATAACATGGGTGAGAGCAAACATTTATGCAGCACGCCTGTGGGCCAGGCACTGCTCCAGACACTGGATGGATGGATGGATGGATTTACTCATTTAGTTCTGACAATAGACCTATGCCATAAGTTTTATTATCATCACCATTTTACAAATGAGGAAACTGAGGCACAGGAAGGTCATGTGTGCTGATATTTGCCCTCCAGAGCCATCCTTGACCTTTCTGCCCCTGCTCTGTGCCGGGGTGGGGGGGGGTGCTGAGTTCTCCATGCAGCTTTACCTGCTCCCTTGTCCTCTGGCTCCCAGTTGGACTCAGCCCACAGGGGCACTGGCAGGAGGACAGGGCAGCCTTCTTCTTCCTCTGACCACAGGTCTCCCCCTCAGCCCCTCTCCCAGGACTCCAGCCATCACCACTTCCCTCACGGGCTCCTGCCCTTCTGGTCCCCTCTGTAGGAGTGTCTGGGGCTGCCCCATCCTTTGTGGGTCCCCTCATCTCTGCACACACCTCTGTCAGTAGTCCCTTCTGCAAATTCTGCTCAAACATCTGTTCCCTGCAGGACCCTGCTCACCCTCACTAGTCTGGTAAGAGGCAGAGGCAGGATTCAAACCCTGGCAGTCCGTCTCTCAGCTGCCAGGAGCCTCTCAGTCACTATGCCCATGCCCCTTGTCGGCAAGGGCCAGTGACCCCTGGCCTGCATGAATCAGGGTCTCTGCACGTGGCTCTGTAGAATGGAAGCCTGCAGGGCTTGGGTCCTGAAGGCGGTGTTTCTGAGAACATGGCATCTGTGACTTTATGTACCAGGTGTGCTCAGCTCAGCAGGATGGCCTGAGACCGACCAAGGGTCTGGGAGACTCCTGCCACTCATCTTACTCTCAGTCCCAGCTGAGTGCTCTTTGAGTGAAATGATGGCCACAGTCCCCCTGCACCACATGAGTTCTCACCTATGGCCCATCATCTGAGCATCCTTGGAAGTTAGGAAGCTGGCACATTACAGAGAAAGGGCACGTGTGGATGTAGCAAGGTGGTGCAGAGCCCAATGGGGGAAAAGTGGCTACCAAGCTTGTCCCACAGTCATGGACAGGACAAGGAGTTCTGTAGGGGTCATCTGGTTCATTTCCCTGCAACTGGACACCCTCTCCTAAACCCACCTAAGCAGGTAGTCATCCATCCTATTTTCCAAGCTTGCAGCCTCCTCTTCAAGAAGACTTCCGGCCCAGCCCTGCCCACAGATGGCATTCTCTCTTCCTCCAAACTCCAAGAATGTACGAGTTTTCCAAGTCAAAACTGCCACCTAACCTGAATGGGAGCCCCTGCCAGGGTTCAGTGCTCTGTGTAGTCTGTTGACAAAAGAACACAGCCCTAACAAGATGGCCTAAGTGTCGGGGGGAGGGCATAGCGACCTCTGACACTTCCCACACCAGAGCACGACAGACTCGTCAAAGCAGGAAGTCATTCCAGCCTGCTTGCTTTGCAGAGGAGGAAACTGAGGCCTAGGGGACGTCAAATGGGCCAGTTCTCCTGGCTCCATATGCCAGAGGAGGCATACAGCTCTAAGCAGGGAGGGTGACTGTTTCCGCGGGAGAGAGACAAGCGTGAGGCTGGCAGGAGGGGTCGGAGCTCAGCGTCCTCGCCACCACGGACATGCCAAGGTCCTCCGTCGGAAGCTTTATTTGGAGCCTGAAAGCTGGTAATTGGGAGAAGTCAGTGTGACTCATGCACCAAATGCTGTTTTTGTTTTTCCTCTTTCTTAAAAATCTCAACTATTGGCTATTTTTATTTCAGAGCCAGATTTCGATTTTGTGGTTTTCTTTCTCTTTTCCTGGAATTCTTTGCCCTGTTGCCATGGAAACCCCGAGCCCTCCCCCAGCTGTCATGAAGGTGCCTGAGTGACGGTCAGGGAGACCTTGGAGGGGCTCACGCGGCCCCCTTAGCAGCCACAGCCAGGGCAGGACTGAGCGTCCACACCCACATCTCACTCGTGGCCAGCCCAGGACGCCTGCCTCGTCTGCCGTGTGGTGTGGCTGTCCTCAGCTGACCCCTCGGTGCCCCAGCGCTTGAGTCTTAGGGAACCCAGACCTGCAGCTCCTCGCTCAGAGCCCCCTTGGCCCCTCTCCCAGACACCTCCCCAGCCTCCCATGGCCTCCTCGCCACTAAGCTCATCGCCTGGGTTCATCCTCCTCGTGGCTACCAAAGTCATCTTTTATTTTTAAATTTTTATTTAATCAAAGCATTAAATATACATACACATTATTTTCAAAAATAGTGTTAAAATTCATGAATGCAAACTAGCAATAGAAATGAATTCTCTTAATCTGAGGAGAGAGTACCTGCAAAACTCCTACAGCAGACACGATATTGAAAATGCGACACTTCTCTGAAATCAAGAGCAAGACCGGCCCGCCTGTGTCACCACTTCTATTCATCATCGCGGAAGGGTCTTGCTCAGTGACATGAACAAGAACAGCCGAAAAGGTAGGCAGGGCTAAAACAGCTTTTCTGAGTTTCTGATTTAAAAAACAACAAAAAAAAGAATCTTTAAATATTTTTATTATTTAAAAAAATAATACAAATGATCTCAAATCCTTAGGAGGAGCAAGGTAGCTGTGAGAAACTAGAGAAGGCCACAAAGTCTTTGCAACTACTCTGAGTCGAATGTCTCTGTCCTTGAGCCTGGGCTGGCCCTCGTGACTCGCCTGAGCAGAAGTGACAGACTGAGAAGTCTAAGGCTAATTCATGGGAAACTTTAGAATGTCACCTGGCTGTCTTGGAATGCTGTGTCTGAGAGCCCTGAGCTATGATAGCAGAAGTCCTTCTTGCCTGGGCGTTCCCTGAGATCTTTGATACTGGAATGGGCCCATGCAGAGACACTCGGATCAACAGTCCAAACTGAGCTCACTCTGTCCCCGTCCGTGCCACTGTGCCGGGCATGTGTGTGAGCGAGGCCGTCCTAGACCCTCCTGGGCTCATCACCCTGACTCCTACCCCGTGACCCACATCAATTCCACAAGGAACAGAGAATTGCTGATCTGAGCTCTGCCTAAATTAATTAAAAGACAACCGTTTTATGCCACTAAGTTCTGTAATTTATTTTACAACAAAAGATAACCAGGATATAGATGCAACAGATAGTGAGTACAGAAACTGCACCTTCTAATTAAAGATGTACATGGATATTTTCTCTTTAAAAGAAAATCCATAAAAAACTGTCATCTCCTGTCCCCGCCACTTGGTTCTTCTTCCTAAGGGCACCAACTTCAATTCTTTTAGTTCTTCCAGTTTCAACTTCCAGGTTTCACAAAAGAAATATATATGTGTGTGTTTATAATGCTGTTTCTTGAACTGTTTGTTTTTGACAGACTCTCTTGCCTTCTTGTCATGGTGGTTTGGGATTTAACACTTTTACCTATGACTCTCCCACTTACCACATTTCTAAAAGCACATTTTTCAGTTAAATCAGTAGGCATTATTTACATTATTATACCTATGTAGAAATTGTCCCTGATGGGTCAGGTAGTGACTGTGTTTATTTCCTTGGCATTTCCTCTTTGCCCCCCTGGAGGTCACCCTTTAGACCTGGGCCTTCGGGCTTCCTGCCCCGGGCCTCACACCAGTCCTCCTATGACTGCAGCTCTCCAGGGAGACTGAGGCGCTCTTGGGGCCAAAGGAACGGCCCTACCTGGGGCCCACACCCCTCCCTTTTAGTCCACACTTTGAATACCTGGGACTCCAGAATTACCTGGTCAAATGGCCCCAAGCCCACTTCCGGGGAGTCCTCTTCAGAGACACTTCTCCTAAGGAGGGTGCACACGCCTGCATCCTATGGGTGGCCACGGGGGGGATGCTTTCTGGAGGGGTGTGGCTGGAACTTGGGCGTGGAGGCTGATGTGTCCACATGCACATGCACGAGGCCTCACATGACACAGGACGTGAGACTGGCCTCTCCAGGGGCCTGCATTTGTCCTCGTACCAGGACCAGGGTTAGACTTAATAATCGTTTTCTCCCCAGCCCCCACCCACCTCCATTTACTTGGTTTTCTATATTCCCATAGCCATTTTCCCACAGTGTTCCAAACATATCTGTCAAATGCTTACCAATAATTTCACCAAAGGCTCTAATATCTCCAACCATCCAATCCATCCATTCCAATTTCCCCGTTTTGTGTGAAGAAACGCTCCACGCCTGCTGGGAGCCAGGCAGCGTGCTGGGGTGGGGTGGGGGGTAAGCACTGAGCGAGAGGCGGCACCTGTCCGCCGAGAGCTTGCAATCTGGAGAGTAGGAGACGGAAACTTTGAGGTCACTGTCTGAATGCTACCTACACAGGTCCAGGCAACCGAGGTGGCTGGAGGGACCCAGGTACACAGAATGACAGGCAGAAGGGGACCCAGGGTGTGATGTTTCCATCTTGTGAATCCATAAACTTCTTAATGTGAAATTTTTTCCAACAAATTGAATGGGGAAAACATAAACCCAGTAAGAGAGATAGAAATAAGCTGTTTATGGGTGGCCCAGAGCACAATTTGCAAACCACTTTTCCAGGATGCTATACCAAGGTGTTTATAGCTGTGTCGCCTTTTTTTGTAACTATAAGCACCAAACAGGGCATGCTTGTTGCTTCTTGCTCCACACATGGGTTGAAATTAAGGCCAGGCTTCATTTAGCAGGGGCACAGAGGTAACGACCTTATCTCAAAGCAGTAAATGGCTAATAGTAGGTGTGCGGGTCAGCACCACACTGCGAAGTATTTGGTCAGGGCAGTGGACTCCTGTACTCCTTGAATCATATCATGAAGATGACCAGCCACTCCAGTGAGCATCAGGTGACCCTGTCCCTCTGGTGCCCATCTCTCCATCCAGTCTCCATTCACACACTCGGGGAGCACCAGTGTGTCGAGGCTCTCTGCCAGGTGTCTGGGGCTACAGTGGTGAACTTGACACCCGCTGTGGGGTCAGTAAAGGAGACAAAGCATGCGCACAAGACAGGTACTGGTCAAGTGTTAGGGGAACTCAGAAGTGGGAGGAATCCCTCCCAGCTGAAAGCATCAGGGAAGGATCCCCTAGGAGATGGCACCTCAGCTAAGCCTTGAAGGCCGGTGGGACCTGGACGCCTGGGCATGGAGAAGCAGAGGAGTCCGCCTCGGGGGAGAGGCCCTGGTTGGGAAGGCGTGAGGAACAGAGCATCCGGGGTGAGGGTGCAGGAGGGTGGAGCAGGGGTGAAACACACCCCCCAAAGCCGCCCTGAACCCAGGCTTACAGGAGTAGCTCACATGCGTGTCTGTGTCACCTGGCACCACTTTCCAGCATTTTCCACGAGTGCATTTTGTCCTGTCAACTCAAGTGAGAGCACTTCAAGTCCAGGACTATCTTGTCTTCCACGGGACAAAGCGCTGCATGAAGGAGCCGCGCAGGTGCGTAATGGTCGCTTGCTGCCTTGTTCCTTTGACAGATGTTTGTTGAGCACCTACTGTGAGTCAGGCCTCACTCTAGGCACCGGGACAGGGCAGTGCACAGATGTCACGCTGCCTTTGTGGCACAGTGAAAGCTGCAGGTACCGGCTCTGTCCCCGCTGGCTAGAAAGTTGTTCCCCAGCTCACCCTGAAGACAGAAAAACAAATGAGAGCTCTGGATGGGCCTGGGTTCAAATCTCATCTCTCTGCCTCCATGTGCAACTTAAGCAAAGCCGTGTTCCATCTCTGAACTTGCGCCCTTGTTTATAAAAGTGGTGTCGTAATCCCACCCCACAGAGCCATTGAGGGGCTAAAATAGAGCAACCTGGAGAAAGTGCCCTGCCCCATGCCTGGGTCTAGAAATGCCTCTGCTTCACAAGTATCAGTCCCTTTCCTTGCCCCGCTGTAAGTCCTCAGTTTTCTCATCTTTATAATGACCAGCTCAGGTTAGACGACCTGCTCTCCAAGGTCCTTCTCACAGCTGTAACGTTTTGTGATTCCAGAATTCCAGAAAGGCAGGAGCAGTGGGAGGGCTTGTATGTTATTCCTCACAGTCCATCAGCCCCATATGAAGTCACCTTGGCTCCCTGGCATTCGTCAGGTTTTCCTTTTATGAGGCTTGGGACCTGCCAACTCCTCTAAGCCACACTGGCTGCTTCTCTGAGCGCAAATGGCTTTACCAGCCGCGGGGGCAGCTTAGCCGTCCCCCTGCAATCCTGCGGGGAGGAAACCGGCCCCTTCTTATGCAACGCTGTCTGGAGAGACAGACAGCGAACGAGCACAGCTAAAAATATTTCATTTTGGTGTGTGGGGAGGGGGGCTGCGAAGGAGGGGTTGTGGGAAGGTGGGGACGTTCCGACGTGCTCTGGACTTTCATCTGTGCTTCGCTAGGAATATAAGAAGCAAGAACACAAGAGTGGCAGCTCTGGCCGCGGTGAATCCATCCCATGGCACTTTCCGTCCAGGATTCCGGAATGCCCTCCCCCTCCTCCTCCTCCCTAGATAACGCGCCCAGCCCGGAAGCACTACCCACTACCGAGGTAGTGAACACCGCGGATCCCTGCCCCGGCTCCCTCGCATCCCATCCTCCAGCTTCTTAGCGCTTTGCTGGCAACGCCTAGCACCTGTGACCCTCGGAGCACTGTTCTTGGACCCTGGAACAGCCTCAACACAGGGAGAGCTGGACGTGGGGGTGGGGTGATTCCCACTCACCTCACCCCACAGCCAATGCCTGCCCCGCAGAGCTGCCCCCGGACCAGGCTAAGGGGACACCCGGCCTGCCGTGGACCCCTTGCTTGGCTTCCTCTCCTTACCCCCAGTGTTCCATGGGAGCACACTCTTGATCCGTGCGCTGCACCTGAACGCTGGGCTCGGGGCCTGCACCCGGAACCCCGCCTGTGAAGCCGGTGTTCCAGGTGCCCCTCCTGACTGCAGACCCGCTGCCTTTCCCGAACTTCCCTCGTGAGCAGGCCATCGTATCCTGGCCCTTTCTCTGAGGGTCGGCAGCAGGTGTTGAAATGACCCTTTCCACGGTTCCCACCCTCTCTCGAGCCACTAGTGCGGCCGTTTGCAGCACGTGGCACCAGAATGGCCTGGGTGTTTGTTAAGACGGAGATGCGCATTCTGATCAGCCTGCCCAGCCCCTCAGGTGTTTCTTATGTACATTATAGTTTAAAAAAAGTCTGGCTAGAGGATTCTTGAAATGTTCCTTACCTCTGTTGCCAGACCGCAAGCTCCCTGTAAAATAATATTATAATATTTTCTTACATTTCATGCAAAAAGCTTTGATATTCACCAAGCCATTTGATCCTCCCAACCATACCCTGTACACACACACACAAAAAGTGGTTGTCATCCTCTTCATAAAAAACAAAAAACAAAGTGTTGATGGGTGGTCTAGATGACCTTCAAGATTCCCTCCAAGTACAACCTCTTCATCTGTTCTAATCTCCTCCATGACTCTACCCAAGCTAACCAACTGGTTAGGAGTGGAGAAAGGAACAAACGCCTATGAGCACGATCTATTTAACAACAACAATCCGATGAGATTGTTATTATTATTATGCTTATTTCAGAGATAATAAAATGGGTTCAAAGTGGTTAAAGGAAATAATAATCGTGACTTTTTCAAGTGTGAGTGACAGAATCCTCATTCAGATTACTAATAGCATAAGTAAAAAAGGGATATTTATTGTAGTAGCTGGCTTCAGGCCTCACTGGATCTAGGAACTCTAACAATGTCAAGTTACTGCTTCTTCCAGGTGGCTGGGAAGAAGGTCCTAGGCAGTTCCCATGTTATTCTTAGAGTCTGTGGTCCCAGAGCACTTTCTGATGGTTCTTGGGAAAGAAGGAGGAGCAGGAAGAGGTGGCGGCTTAAGGAAGACTTGCATTATTAGCCTTGCCTTGATCACAGCCGGATACCAGACAGAACCAATCATTCTGGCTAGACTGATGAATCCCTGAATGGCCAGACCTCAGCCCTGTGCCCACATGTGGCCAGCCAGAACAGGCCAGCCTTGTCTGAATCACTGGAGGAGAGGAGCAGGGTCAAGGACTTAGTAAGTGGTAAAGTTAAGATTTGAACCCAGGTCTTCTGTCTTGATCCTGAAGACCTGTGCCGTGACCTACAGCACCTAGCCAGTCCCAGAGGCACATTAGGTCACCCTCAGCAGCCATGGCATCCGTTCAATCTGCATGACATCTTTAACCTTTCAAATTACTTTGACCAACACTCTCTTTCTCCCCATCCTCAGAAAACTGCAAGATGCGTAGATTAATAGTAGAGTCATATGCAGTTGTGAGCAACAATCCTGAGAGATCCCATGTACCCTTTACTCAGTTTCCCCCAAAGGTAGCATCTTGTCAAACTCTCATACACTGTCCTAACCAGGATATTGACACTGATACAGTCTCAGTGACACAAGTGTTTCCAACCACAAGGATCTCACGGCTGCCCTTTTAGAGCCACACCTGCTTCTCTTCTGTCCCCACCTCCTCTTTAACCCCTGACAACCACTGGACAGTCACACATTCTCCCTGTCTATAATTTTGTCATTTAAAGAGTGTTACATAAATGGAGTCACACAGTGTGTGACCTTTTGGAACTTTTTCCATTCAGCATGGTTCTCTAGAGATTCAGTCAGTGGTTGCATCTGTCAATAGCTCACTCCTTTTCATTGCTGAATAGTATTCCATGTTGTGAATGTATTACAGGTTTTTTAAACCATTCACCCATTAAAGGACATTGTTTCCAGTGTGGGGCTATTACAAATAAACTGCTATAAACATTCCTGTATAGTTTTTGTGTGAACAGAGGTCTTCATTTCCATGGGGAAAATGCCAGGGGAGCAATGCCTGCATCATACAGTAGTTGCATGATTAGTTTTTAAAGAAATTGCCCAACTATTTTCCAGAGTGGCTGTACTGTTTTACATTCCCACCAGATACGTATGCGTGATCCAGTCTTTTGGTACTATTCCTATTTTTTTTTAATTTAACCATTCTGATAGCATAGTGATGATCTCATTGTAGTTCTAATTTGCGTTACCTTAATGGCTAGTGATAAACCTCACTTCATGTGCTTGTTTGCCATCTCTGTTTTTGGGGGTTTTTTTGTTTGTTTGTTTGTTTGCTTGTTTTGGTGAAATGTCTCTATATATCTTTTGCCCTTTTCCTAATTGGATTGTTTGCAGTTTCTACTGTTGAGGTTTGAGAACACTTCCAATCTGTAGTTTGTTTTTCATCCACTTACCAGCGTATTTTTCAGAGTAAAAGTTTTTAATTTTGCTGAGATCCAAATTATTATTATTTTCCTTTTATGGATCATGCTTTTGGTGTCAAGTCTAAAAACTCTTTGTTTGTCTAGCCCTAGATCACAAAGAATTTCCTCTATGATTTTTCCTGAAAGTTTTATAGTTTTATGTTTTACATTTAAGTGTAATTTTTATATAAGGTATAATGTTTATATCAAGGTTCTTTTTTTTTTTTTTTTGCCTATGGATGTTCATTGACTCTGACACTGTTTGTTGAAAAGGCAATTCTTTCTATATTGAATTATTTTTGCACTTTTGTCAAAAGTCAGTGGGTATATTTGTGTGGGTCTGTTTTCGAGTTCTCCAGTCTGTTCCACTGATCTACATGTTCACCCCTCCAACAATACTACACAATCTTGGTTACTGTAGCTATATAGTAAGTTTTGAACTCGGATAGATTGATGTCTCCCAATTTCTTTTCCTTTTTCAAAATTGTCTTAGCTATGCTAGTTCCTTTACCTTTCTATATAAATTTTCAAACAATCCTGTCTATGTCTACAAAATGTCTTCCTGGGATTTTGATAGGTATTGCATTAAATCGATACATCGATTTGGGAAGGATTGACATCTTTGCTATATTGAGTCTTCCAATCCATGAACACAATAGATCTCTTGATGTATTTAGCTTTTGATTCCCTTCTTAAGTGCTTTGTACTTTTAAGCATACAAGTCCTGTACCTCTTTTGTTATATTTACGCTTATTTTACTTCTTATTTCACTTTTTTTGACTGATTCTAAGTGGTATTATTAATTTCAGTGTCCATATGTTCATTGCTAGTATATGGAAATACAATTGATTTTTATATGTTTATCCTATATTCTGCAGCCTTGCTGAACTCATTTAGGAGTTCCAGGAGTTTGTTTGTTTAGGTTTGTTTCTGTGTATGTGTATAGATTTTTTGGGATTTTTCTACATAGACAATCATCATTTGCAAATAGGGACAGTTTTATCTCTTCTTTTTTGATCTGTATGCCTTTTATTTACTTTTCTTGCTTTATTGCAATGGCAATGGCAGTGGATATCCTTGCCTTGTTTTGGAGCTTAGAGGAAAAATAGTCTTTCACCATGAGGTATAATGTCAGCTGTAGGTTTTTTTATAAATGCTTTTTATCAAGTTAGGAAATTCCTCTCTATTCTAAGAGGTTTTACTCATGAATGAATGTTGAATTTTGTCAAATACTTTTTCTTCATCAATTGGTATGACTGTGATTTTTCTTCTCTACTTGTTACTACGGGGGTTACGTTGATTTCAAATAGTGAACCAGCCTTGCATCCCTGGGAAATAAAGCCTACTTGATAATGAAATAAATCCTGTTTGTACGTTATTGAATTCTATTTGCTAATATTTTAAGAATATATTTGCCTATATTCATGATCCAGTCTCTGCTCCAACAGTCCCTCCACATTTGCCAGTAGGCACACAGCCTTCTGCATTCTCACTCATGCCCTTCCTGCTCTCCCATGTCTGTCTGTCTATATGTATTTACTTATTTATCTTTTAGCGTGGCTATGGACCCTAACACTTCTACTTTTTCAGTAGTTTATAATTCACTTATAATTCCAAATTATTGGAATGTTCAAATTATCCCAGATTTGCCCAGTGGGAATCCCTTCTTGAGACCTAACCCTAACCCCATCATTTTTTGAGCACTTCCTTCCTTTCTGGCATAATAAGATGTTTCAGGCTTACCTTGTACCTACCCTGCTCCAGCCCTGGAATCAGTCTTTTCTCCAAGGAGCCTTGGTTACTTTTACTGGAGAGTAACAGTATAGACCAAGACCTGGGCGTTAGGTGTGCTCACTGCTACCAGGTGTCTTTGCCTCTAGGCCCTTGCAGCAGACAGAGCTAGGAAACATATACACATAATCATATACAAACATATCTAGGCGTATATGCACTCGCATCTATATGCACACATACTTCACATGCACACACTCATGTGCAAGTACACATACATGTACATACTTTAGAAGTCATGAGTTTACATTGATATCTCCAGTTCCAATTAATCCCCATTCTTTCCTGTCTTCCTTCAATCCATATTTATCTGTCCCTTCCTCCACAGGGAGAATTCTGGCTTCCCCTAACAACAACCTTCACTCATTCGATCAATCTTATAATACATCTGAAATGGTTTCAGAATGGCTACGCCACACCCCTGCAACAAAACCAACTGTGCGCTCTCCCCTCCCCCACTGCATCCTGCCCAGGTCTGACGTTATGTAGTCAAATGCCATACTCACGAGTTCCTTGGATTTGTTTTTTCTTTTTTCCCTTCTGTGTGGTTATGGTAGTTATCTGAAATACAGTTGGGTTCAGTGTGTTAAAAAAAAAATGAGAAGGGGGAAAAACCTTCCCCTTTTACCTTCTTTTAAATTTAATTTAATTTTTGAATATGCAGAAAATTTATATGCTTCCAAAGTTAAAGTTGTACCAAAAAGTATAACAGAGAGTTGTCACTACCCCGCCACGTCCCTTCCACCCCTCCACCCCTCGTAAGTAACCAGCTTCATGGTTTTCCGCCTTTCTTTCCTCTGCCTCTTTCTATAAAGGTAAGCCGACGTATGCATGTTTTCTCATTTCTCTTCTTTCGTACACAAAAGGTAGCCTACTATATATGCTCTTTTGCACTTTTCTTTTGGTCACTTAAAAATATCTTCTGGAGTCCACTGCATGTCAGTCCGTAGAGGTCTTCCCCAAGCCCTTTTTACAGCAGTGTGTACTCACTCTAACACACTGCCCAGGAGGGTATGACACGGCTCACCCGCTTTAGGAAACAGCTGGGCCCTCCACTCTCCTGTAAATTTGGACCTTCACATATCCTTGAAACCCAACACTTCCACTTCTAGTTTTATACCCAAGGCTACAAGATACATACAGGAGTTCTCAGAGTAACACTCTGAAACTTAAAAAACTTAGCAAAAACTTAAAAAAAAAACCAATACTACTCATCAAATGGAGAGTGAATCAGTAAATTATGGTAGAATATTTTACAGAAGTCGTAATAGATGAACTATAGCTACACAATAATATGGGTGAATTTTACCAGTAAACTATTGAATAAAAAGCTTTAGTTACAGAAGATTACAAACACAATGCCACTTCTATCAAGATAAAAACAAAACCAAATTAAAAAATTTACTACTCAGAAGTATATTAGTAAATTGTTTCACATGTATACACACCGTATATATGTTTGTAAAGTGAGGAAATGATGATACAAGTTCAGGGAAATGGTTATCCCAGCAGGGATGGGGGGGTGGGCAGGAAGATGAGATGGGAAAGGCGAGTTATGAGTATTGTATTTCTTGGTGGTGGGTGGTGGGTTCAAGGGTGATACCTACATAAATAGATAAGCGCAGGTCATGAACCGCACAGACATATCCAGGTTGTGTGGACCTGCACCCTCTGTAGCCGATGCAATGTGGGGGAGAGGTGAGCTTTTATGAAAACAATATACAAAAGGACAAATTCAAAATCAGGTGTAAAAGAGATTATTTGTTTAGAATGAGAAATCACAAACTGCAAACTTTTTAAATATGACGAATAACACAAACATCACAAAATCCAGAAGAATAACATGATATGTTTAGTGTTAGTGGTGACTGACAACCTAACACGCCTCTGTGATACTGGTACTTTTTTCCCATATTTTAAAATTTCTGACAGCATACTCTGTGATCCCCTCTTTACAAAATAGCTATTTTATAAAATCTATTTTCTAAAGAAAAGAAAGAAAGATAATTCAGCCTTCTGGGTTTTCAAAACATGTTTTGTGTTGACAGTTTGGAAAAGGGGATTCGTGGCCTGTTGCTAATAATCTCACACCTGAAACTTGCCTGCAGTTTCTTGCTTGGCCAGTGCTTTATGCCCAGGGGTCATGCCTCCACACCACCCCCATCTGGGGACTGATGCCCACGGAGCCGGGTGACACCAGGATCATGGTAGTGTCTCGTTCAGATTCTTCTCTGTGGGTGTGAAAAGCAGGGTCCAAGTGCACAGCGACATGCCAAAGGGGTGGGTGTCAGGGAGCCTGTGGATGTGGGGAGATGCTGGCACCATCAGGGCAGAGGCTACAGGCATCCCACATGGCTGGGCTGCTGCTTTCTCCTGTACCCCCAGTGAGAACACCTTGGCCTTGGCTGGGCCCATGCGAGAAAGGCTCTGAAACTTCAGCTTCATCAGCCTCGCTGCCAACCACCTTAGAACCAAGGCTTGCGAGTAACCCAGTTCTGCTCCTCTGAGCTCACTAGTAAGGAGACCCTTGGGGATTATATCAGCGGTGGCTGCCATGTGTCTCTGGAGCACCCTCAGAGGGCAAACTCCATCTGGGTCATATTATGAAGGGCATGAGAAAAGGGCAGGCCCAAGGACCTCAGCCTTGCTTGATCAAATCACCTACTCCACAAACATTTCATGAGCATCTACTACATGCCAGGCTCTGTGCCGGGAACTGGGGCTCCACAGTGGACACGATGAAGCTAGTCCCTTCCCCACAGGATCTTCCTCCCGAGAAGGCACCAGTGTCATGATGGGCACACCTCCCTGTCAGAGTAAAGAAAGGAGGGAGCCTTAGGCCTCCTCAGGCTTCTGCTCTTTCTCCTTCAAGCCATCACGTCTGTTCTGTGCACACTGGATTCATTGGTTGGTTTACTTCCGTGTCTCACTTCCGGGCCCAGAACACTGCCCCGCACACAGCTGGCATCAGTGCATTTGTTGGATGGAGCTGGGTGACCAGAAAAACCTGGGGCAGGTAGGCTTGGAGGCCGTATCATGGGGAGCCTGGTGAGGGAAGTAGAACTGGGACTCTAGCAGTGACCTTAGAAACTTCCCCAGACGTGTGTGACTGCTGAGGCTGGCCACGTCCAAAGTGGATCTCTCGCCACTCTGTCTTCGCAGCAGGGAAGAGCTCGGTCTGCTGGCTCTCCCCTGAGGATGGGGGTGGGCAGAGGAAAAGCACTCTGGTGGGTGGGAGCAGACAGCGCTGGATTGAGATCTCCGCTACCACCCACCATCCGCGGTCCCTGAGCCCCACACCATCACGACCTCATTCTCCATAAGTGGTGACAGATGCAGGGCCCAGCAGTGTCTCCTGGAGCATCACCCGGGAGGGTAGAGGGAAGGCCATACATCTAGAAAGTCCACAGGGTCCCAGCTCTGCTGGGGCTTGACCTTGCCTTGGAGCATAAGCTCCTGGTGGGCCAGAGCATCCTCACCCAACTGTACCCTTAGCATCTAGAACAGTGTCTGGCACAGAGTGGGTACAAGACAAATATTTACCCAAGGATGGAAAGATTACACTGCAGAAATATAATGAATACAAAATTGTATTGTCAAAAATAACACATCACTAGGCTCATTGCTTTGGTTAAAATGACTTCCTGGCTATAAAAAAAAATCCAGCCTCAAAAATGTGTTTTCCACTCTTCAAGAGGACAAATGCCAATTCCGTGCTATTTGAAGAGCTCTCTCCTTTGTTGATGCTGTTAATACTAATTCACTGTGAAAAGCTCGATTGCAGACTAGGAGAAGCAGAGAGCTGGACTGGAATGCTATTGTCATAGACCTTCCGCTCCAATGTTAGAAAGCAGCAAATACTCTTCCCTCCTCCTGCCTCTGCATGGCAGATCTGCCCACCGACCCCCAGCACCCTTTATCAGCCTGACCTAACCGCCACCTCGTACTTAGCAACTCAGCGCAGCAGAGGAAGGAGATTGACCGTGCATACAATCATATGTGTGTGTCCTCAAGTGTGTGTGACGTCCCTTTCTGCGTAAGGTGTTCTGAACCCGTGCTTCACTGTGCCTCCAGTGAGCCCGCAAGCCAGGCCCTCCACTCTGGTATGCCCCATTTGTCAGGGGATGGGCCAGTGCACCACGTTCGGTAGACACGGAACTGCATAGAATGAGCCTAACCTACAGAGCATCTGCTTGGAGTTTCCCCAGCTGTGTCCAGGTTGCCTGCACCCACACTGAAACCCCCTCTCCCTGGACATCGAGCTTGATGAGTCATTGTCCTAAATATTAGGTTCTGCCTCTTCGCCGTGACATTCACTTCCCTCCCTGTATTCCCACACCCCCGGTTACAACTACTACCAGTCTATGGACTGCCAGTCTACGGGATAGGTCCTAGCCTCCTCTACTCTGACAGAAGATCCAGCCTGTCCTTGGTAAGTGCCTAATCATCTTTAGAGTCTGCCACTTCCCCCATCCCTCCTGCACCCTTGGAATTCTCCTTCATGACTTCCTCACAGATCATCTCTCCTGTTATGGCTTAACCCTATGACTCACCAGATTTTATTGCACCAAAAGAATAAACATCACTCATCTGCTCGTATCTCCTTTCTTCCTCTTTGTCCGTGTAGGATTATTCCTTTTCTACTTGCAAGTAAGCTCCAGGAGGGCAAAATGTTCATCTGTTTTACCCACCAAAGTATCTCCAGTGCCTACACTAACAAACACACAGTGTGGCTGAGCAACTTGCCGGTGGGTTTGGAATTAGCTCAATGCATCAGCGTCTGGAGCACTTTTGGAAACCCCAGTAGCTCTAGAAACGATGTTACTAAAGCCCTAGGAAAGGAACATTCTATTAATTGATAAACAACTTCCTCTCACTGGAGAAGAAAAAAAAAATCCACTTCCCTTCTCACCACCAACCCCATCAAGAATTTCATTCTTCTTTTGCCAGATCTATTTGGGGAATAGAGCAATAGAATATGCCAGGAGTCCCAATTTTACTAGGCACATCTCTGGTTCCTTAGAGCTCTGGTTTGCCGTTTTGACCATGCATCATACTTCCTAGGCTGTGTGTTTACTTTTGGGCCCCAGCCCCAGAGAATTGGTTTTCATAGATCTTGGATGAAGCCTAGAATCTGCATTGTTAATAATCTCCACAGGCAACTCAGAAGCAAGTGGCAATCTCACATCTCATTTGGAGAAACTGTACCTTAGAGTTTGTAATAGCAAGTGAAAATTGACCTAAGTGTGCTCAGACGTGCCCTGACATGAGGGAGGGTAAGTGGAGTTGGTGGATAAACGCAGTATGGCGGCATCAGGCACCCTCATGAGCCACAACTGGAAAAGGACATGTATGAAATCTGAAAGGACAGACACGCACAGCTGCAAATGAAGCCTGGAATAAACCGAGGAATGTTTTTTAAAGGAAATTGATGTGAGCATTTAAGGACATATGTGAAGGAGAATATGGACTTCATGGGCATTTCTCCAGGGGGTATGAGTTCCAGGGAAACAGATTTCAGCTCAGCATAAAAAAGAACTGTATAACAAATTCATCCTGCAATGTAATGGGCTACAAGATTTGCTTAAAAAAATGGAGAAAATTGAATTTACCACCGTTTCTTCTCGGAGAAAGCACTCCATGGGGCTATAAAGAAGAATAATGACCAGCAACTGGGCTTAAAAGTGGAATAAACCCTGAAAAGGAAATCCTGCATAACAAGATGTGGTCTCCACTGTTAAATGACTCCTGGGAAATGTAGGTCTGGAAAACCGTGAGCTCTTTTCCTTAGTGGTGAATGCAAATTTGGGCCAGAGCTGAACTGCTGGACGGAGTAGTTAAGAGCTGTTTGGGGAAAGGGTGGAGGAAGAGCACCACCGAGGCATGGAGGGAGGGGAACCTTGGGGAGAGCAAACATGTAAAGAAGGATTTCTGGGGGCTGCCACTGTTACGTTATGGGGCATAACTACTACCTCACTTTCATCCCACCAGGAAAACCTTCATTAAGCTTTATGGTTTTCACGAGTGCTCTGGGAGTGAATTTGCTTTTGAGGGACATGGTAGTCTTAATTCTTGATCAAGTTGGACCTGGAAAAAAACCCAAAGACTGCTCATAGAAGAAGAGCCAAATAGAAGTTTGGCAATGTTAATAGCTACTAGCAGTGGAGCAACAGAGCGCTAACTGTGTGATCCTTTGTCACGTACGTGGTGGAGAGGCTTATGCACTGGCTGGAGCTTGGGCCATGGATGCTGCCTACATATAAATACATTGGATGTGAACTCACACATGCACACATGCTTTCTGAGGGTGTGCACATGTGTCTTTTGCATATTTGCAAAGGGACTGAGCTGCCCACAGTCCTCAACTCTGCCCTGTCTTTCTCCTGGCACCCTATGTGACCTCTGTTAGGAACTCCTGGACCACAGGAGTTTAGCACCAGGCAGATTCAGCTTTTTCTCCCTTCACTCTACAAATATTGATTGGGCACTGGCCCCATGCCAGGAAGGGTGCTAGCCACTGGGCATACAGGAGTGGCCAAAAGTAGACAAGCTCCCTGCTCCTATGGAGGAGACCAACATTAATCAAATGACCACACAGACAAACATGCAATTGCACCTTGACTGCTGTGATAGGGAGGCTCATGGTGCTGTGAGGGAGACCCTGAAGGACAGGAACTGAGTTGGGCTTGGGGACACATGGGCTAAGGTCTGAGGATGGGCAGGTATTGGTCAGGAAACAGATGGGGAAGAGCACTCCAGGGCCAATGTGTACAGGGATCCCATGCTGAGAGGGAGCATGGCCATGGAGAACTGGCAGAGGCTGGTGGGGCTTGAGCTGAGGCCCAAGAGAAGCTGGCGGGAGGAGTAGGCATGCCAGACAGGGCCCTGGAAGCACAAGAGTGATGATCCCTTGAGAGCAGTAGGGAGCCATTGATGGGTTGTAACAGAGGCACAGAGGAGTCATAATAGGTTTACGTTTCAGAAAGGGAACTCTCGCTTCGGCGTGGGATGGAGGTGAAGGGGAACTAGCGGGGATGCGGTGAGCCCTGCTGGGAGGCAATTACATGATTACATGGCCCAGAGCTGTCACCATTGGGATAATGGTGGCAAGTGCCAAGGTTCTTTAGGACACCAGGCCTTCCATCCCCAGCCTGAGTCCTCAGCCTCTTCCTCAGGGCACTGGGGTACAGGAAGGGATGCTCAGCTTGTTGCCCACCTAAAAACCAAAGGCTCCTGGAGGTAGTCAGAAGTCCTATTCTGTCCTCCTAAGAGCCATCTCCTCTTTGGCTTAGCTCTGGCATTTTGCGAAATGGTGGGGGAGTGGAGGAGGGTGAAGTAGGAAGGCAAATTCTCTAATTTCTGGGCCATTTTCCCATTTTTTTGTGGGAAAGTGCCCTGCAGTTATCTGCATAGATTGTCAGATTGTCTGGCAGAAACCCCAGCCAAGGCCCTTTGGGGAGAAGAAATGCATGATTCAGCCAGTGGGATGGAGCCAGGAAGGTTGCAATGGGTGAGGCAGGCTGGAAGGAGCTGGGGGGAAAGGGGTGGGGAGTGAGGGGCACAATTCCTCCAGGAAAGAAAATTCCGGGAAGCAGGACAGGGACATTGTGGGGTCCCCAGGCACGCCAAGCCCAGGGCAGGCTCCTGAGCACTGCTTCCTGGACGCAAAGCTACGTAGCCAGTGAGCCAAGAAATAACACGATAGGGCCCACTGAGTGACTGATTCAGCACTGGGGTTGCTCTTGGTCCAGGCCCAGCTTAGAAATTACAGGCCTGGGTTGCAGCTTCCGGGACAGCTACTGGAACCAGGGGCCTGCTGGTGATTGTGGTCAACAGCCGCATGGCCCTGCCTCGCCTTCCTCGGCCATGGTCATCTCTGATTGGGGGAGGGGCTCTTACTCATGGACCAGACTGGAGAGGGGCTCCCATGGGGGGCCTGCCAGGGTTGGCCACAGCACAGATGTCAGAGAACACTCCACCCACTCTCCACTGCAAAAATTAGCCTGGCCTCACCTGGGTCTACAAGACAAGAATTCAAACTCTCCATGCGCAGTGGTGGTGAAAATGCAGGTTTGCAGCAGTGCTGTCTTGGTACAAAAATGGCTTTCTAATCCTACTCGGCCATTGCTATGTGGCTTTGGAAAATTCTCTTCTCCTATCAGAGCCTCAGTTTCCCAACCTGGAAATGGAGACAGTAGTTTTCTGTTCTGGCTCATGAGACTACTGTGATATCTAAAGTCCAACGAGACTTTGAACAAAAACAAGACAAGAATGTAATGACTAATTTCCACAGCACATGTCCACGGTCACATGCTATCTGCCCTTCCACCTTGTGAGAAAAGGACCATTAACCCTACTTTGGAGACGAGAAAGCTGAGGCTCAGGGAAGTTAAGTATCTTGACTAAGCTCAAGTGGATGGTGAATGGCTATGCCAACACTCTGCCCCCACCCACTGACCCCAAGACCAAGGTCTCCTCCACCGTCCACAGCTGCCTGTGGGTTAGTTTGGAGCCAACCTGCATTTAAAGAGGTTTTAAAAAAATATTAGTCCTGAAATTCAGAACCAGAGACCACAGTTGCCTTGTTAATTTCCAGACCTAAAAGTAAGCGAGGGTCAGTTCGCAGCAACCTCTCCGTGAACTCTGACCAAAGAACATATCGGAAGCTTTACCCTCCAAAATCTCTGAAACAGGAGCAGCAAGGTTAGAAGTGGGTGCGTGTCCTTGGCAGAGATCACAAAGAAGCAGGAACTTTAGAGAGATCAAGTACTTGCCCGCCCCATCTTACAGGCAAGGAAACTGAGGTCTGTAGAAGGGCGGTGCTGGCATGGTGGCGCTGATCCTGTTAGAGGCTGGGCTAGGACAACCTGGGATCTTCTTTATTCCCCACAGGATGCTCTTGCCAAAATGGCAACTGCCCCATGCCTCCATCACAGGTGACGGGGTGATCTCAGGAAGTGAGGGGTGATGATACTTTCAAGAAGCCACAGCAGGTGGCAGGGAGTCCTTGCCTCTGCTGAGTGCTAAAGGCCCTTTAGGTGGAGGATCAAGGCCCACCCTCACTCCCATCAGGTCCCACAGACTATCATTCTTCATCCCTCAAGTGTCCCTGGCTCCATCTTTGTGCCCTAGCCTGGAGAGCTCCTCACCAACTAGCTTCCATCTCCACCCACTCCTTCCTAGCCTCTGCCTCAGTTTCCCCCACTGCTGTCATCCTTTCCACCTATCCAGTTTTAACTCTGCCTTTAAGGGAGTCATTCTACCTGTTCCATGAAGCTTATCCCAGGTTCCTCAGCCCTGTCTCCCTTCTCCGAACCAAGATAGTAATAATAGCTATTATTATAGTGGCTAACATCTGCTGAGACTTAGTACATGCCAGGACCATGCTAAGAGATCACCTCATGCAAATCCTAGGTGCATCATAACTCCCTAGTGGGTACTATTTTTATTCCCATTTTTCAGGTAAAGAGGATACAGGGGTATGAAGAGGGTGAGTAACTTTCCCAACGTCACATGGCTTGTCAGCAGCAGACCTGGGACTCAAGCCCAGGGCTGGCTCTGTGAGCCAGGACCCCACTCTATCAGGCAACACTGCCCCCAGGGCCTGCAACCCCTTACACCCCGTCTCATGGGTGTCCATGTCCCATGGTTAGTCCCGTCTGACTCAGTCTGTGACCTCTCAGGGAGGAACAGGCAAATGCCCGCTCCATTCACTCTCCCTGGTTCCTGGAGAACTGGGCAGAGGCAGCTCTCAGCTGAGACCATCCTTACCTCTCCTTTCAGAGAGGGACTCCGTGCTGCAGAGAAACACAGCAGATTGAGCATCCCTAGCCCAGGCTGCTTGGGCTTTCTTCCTGGCCCCTCCACTAGATGATTTCCTGCATTCCTGGAAGACAAGGGTCTGTGCATAGCAGCAGATTAAGTGGGCTCCTTCCACCTGGTGCTGTAAAAGTTTCCCTGGCTGGCTGCCTGGAGAATTCCCTCCTCCCTCTTTGCCTATCAGCAGCAACCTTCCCACTCTCTGATCATCTCTGTGGTTCCAAGGACGTTGGTCGGTCCCTCACTGTCGTTCTCTCTGCAGACTGAGAGCTCCTCGCTGCCTCATGGTCCAGAGTCCCCGCTCCTGCCTGGCAACGACAGACAGCACTTGCGACAGGCTCGGGCCCTGCTGTGTAAAAGCAGCAGCACCTCCCAGCACTTTCCCAGATGGGGTGCGATCACCATCTCGCTCCCAGGCTGTCCTATCACCCCCTGGGCTGCACTGCGATAGCCAAGTAAGCGCAGTCAGTACTGCTAGCCTCAGGGGCATCCTGCCCCAAGAACTTAACCTTCACCTTCAGAGACAGACTGACCCCCATGTCGGCAAGACTGAGTTGTATCATGATGGTAAGGTCCAAAGAAAGAATGTGAGAGCTGATGGGGAGGGGCTGGCTGAGAAGAGAGGAGGAAGGTGACCCAGACCCACACTGCAATGCTGGGAGTGCAGGGGACAGGTGCCCCTTGCCCCGGGACTGGCAGCATTTTCAATGATATAACAAATTCATCTCATTCGATCTCTAGTCATTCATTTGTTCATCAAAAATACCCGTGCCAGGCCCTCCTCTAGCGTCTGGGATTCATTGGCGAATGGAACAGATGAGTTTCTGCATTTTTCACAATTTGTAGCTCTCTTTAGTTGTCGGTTTGTTGGTTACATCTTGCCTCAGTCATACGTTAGGCTCTGTTCTGTTCAGCGCTGTCTCCCTAGCACCAAGCATGGGACCTTCTTCGTAGTAGCACCTGATAAATATTTGCTGATGGAACGATGGTCACATCATCCCTCTCAAGGAGAAATACGCAGGAAATTTTGCCAATAGACCATGAGGAGTCCAGCCTCACTGCAAGGCCCCAGTGTGAGAGAGACGATCCGTCCCCTGTTCTCGCTGTGAGCACACTGGGCCACTTCCTGCTGGTGACAAGAGCCCCCATTCGGTCCCCTTGAGAAGGAGAATGTGAGCACCCCAGCAGGAGTACTGAGTTCCCCTGGCGAGTCAACCATGTAGCATTTAGGCTCACCCATCGCATTCAAATGCTTCGTTCACAAGAACGTGCCCGCCCCTGCACCAAGGTGGAGTCTCGCAGGAGTGGGGTGACAGCAGCAGATGTCTGAGTGTGCCTGGCCGAGAGTCAACGTGATGAGCGCCCCCTTGAGGCCTTCCTGGAGATGGCCAGCCTCGGGGCCAGCCTGGCGGTGCTCATTTCTGTTTGAAAGCCCATACCAAGGACAGGTGCGCTGTGGCTCCCCAGTTCTGGAGCGCCTCTGCATCTGTGCCTAACAACTGCTTCTACGCCTCTGTCCCTTCCACAGAGCTGGGGACCATCTGGGCCGAGGACTCTGCGAGATCATCTAATCCAACTACCTCTCCTTATAATTATTTATTGTAACATATACCGTATATACAGGAGAGCACAGAGATAGGTGTATAGTTTATAGGGTCACAAAAAACCCACCATGTGCACATCACCCGAACTAAGAGAAGAAACATTACCAGTATATTAGAATTGTCCCCCCAATTCCCTGCAATAACTCCCACTCCACGCACACTAGCGATAACCATGTCTTGACTCTGAGTTAATCAGTCTTTACTTTTAAAAATTGTTTTGCCACCCAATATGTATTTATTATTATTATTGAGATATAATCTACATACCATAAAATTTATCCTTTTACAGTTAGCAACTCAGTGGTGTTTAGTAGAATATATTCACATGGTATGCAACTGTCACCACTATCTAATTGCAGAATATTTTTGTCATCCCAGAAAGAAATCCTGTACTCATCAGCAGTCACTCTGCACTCCTCTCTCCCCATACCTCTGCCAACTACTAGTCTGCTTTCTGTCTCTGTAGGCCTGCCTATTCCGGACATTTCATACAAGTGGAATCATACAGCATGTGGTGCTTTGTGACTGGCTGCTTTTACCTAGCACAATGTTTCCAAGGCTTATCCGTGCTGTAGCAGGTGTCAGTGTTGGAGGATGGAACATATAAGTTGTGATAGTGGTTATATGACTGTGTTTGTCAAAAACCATAAAAGTATACATTGAAATGGATGATTTTTAAAAAATAAAAATTGACGTACAAGGAATCATGCTGCATGAATTATTCTGACTTATCTCTTTCACTCAGTATTATTTTGACATTCATCTGTGGTTTTTATGCAGCTGTGGCTTGTTCATTCCATCTCTGTATAGTGTTCCATTGTTTGAATGTGCTGGAATTTATTTATCTATTCTACAGTTGGAGGACAGTTGAGTTGATGCCATTTTGCGGCTAGTACAAACAATTCTCCTATGAACGTTCTTTAAAGTGTTACCCGGCGCACATGTGCAAAAGTGTCTTTAGAAGTAGAATTTGAGTCCCAGGGTTTATGCATGTTCAACTCTACTGGGTAATGCTAAATGGTTTTCCAAATTGTTTTATCAATGTATATTCCCATCGGCAGTGGAAGAGAGTTCCATGGCCCCAGATCATCGCCAAGATTTGGTATTGTCAGACTTAAATTTTTGCCTGTCTCATTAGGGTATAATTGTACCTCCTTGTGGTTTAATTTGCATTTCTCTGATCACTAATGAATTTGAACCTCTTTTCTACACTTATAAAGTGTTTATGTCTCCTATAAAATCTTTGTTTATATCTTTTGCCTTTTTAAAACTGTCATTTTCTTACTGATTCATATTTATATATTCTTGATGCTACTCAACCTTGTTAGTTTTATGTGTTGCAATTAGCTTATCCCAGTTTATGGCTTGCCTTTTTACTCTCTTTCTGGAGTATTTAGATGAATAAAGATTTTTAATTTTAATGTAGGTAAATTTATAAATATTTGTCTTTATGGTTTATATTTACTGTGCCTCCTGTTAGAAGTCTTTTCCTACCCTGTGGTCATAAATATATTCTCCTATATTATCTTCCAATAGTTTTATAGTTTTTCCTTTCATATTTAAGCCTTCATTCCATCTGGAATTGATTTTTGTGTCTTGTGTAAGGTAGGAATCTAATTTCACTTTTTTTCCATATGGGTAACCAATTGTCCCAGCACTTCAGATCCGCAGCATCTGGTCTGTCATAGATCAAGCTTCTACATATGTGAGGGTTTATTTCTGGACTTTCTTTTTTGTTCCATCCCTATGCTAATGTCACACTGCCTTAATTATCATATCATTATGATGAATCCTGATATCTGGCAGGATAAATCCACCACCTGGTTTGATGGTTCCTTTTAAAAATCAGAGTATCTTGGCTACTCTGGACCCTTTTGCTCTTCCATATAAATTTGAGAATCAGCTTGTTACATGAAAATAAAATATTGTTGGGATTTTAATTGGAACTGCATTAAATTTACATACCGACTTAGGGAGAACTGACATCATGATATTGTGATGATACTGTCTTCCTATTCAAGAACATGGCCTATTTCGCCATTTATTTAGGTCTTCTTTAATGTCTTTCTATAAAGTTTCATAATTTTATCCAAAAAAGGCTAGCCAATCTCTGTTATAATTATTCCTAGATCCTTTTTTTTTTCTATTTTTCTATTTGGCAATTTTTAAACTTTTTAAGTGGTGCACATCAGGAAAGCACATGTATCAGAAGAGCCCGCTGAGCTGTCACAAACTAAACACACTGCTTTAGATGGCACCCAGATCAAGAAATGACCATTAGTAATACCCCCGAACTCCCCTCAGCGCCCCCACCAGCCGCTACCCTCCAGGGTAAACACTACCCCAACTTCTTCTTACCCAACGAAGTACCAATTCATTCCACCTGCTTTTGAGCTTCATTGAAATGAAATTATGGGATACATACTCTTCGGGGCCTGGCTTCTTTACTCAGCATTATATTTGTGAGATTTATTCATACTGTTATGTGCAATTGTAGAGCACTCATTCTCATTGCAACGGGGCATTACATTGCATGAATATACCACAATTTATTTAGCAGTCTCCTGGTGATGAGCATTCAGTAGTTTCTAGTTTAGGGTTATTACGAATAGTGTGGGTAAAACCATCCTACTACTTGTATTTTGGGAATGTATTCTGAAGTGGCATTGCCAAATCGTAGGGTGCCCGTATCTTCAACCTTAGGAGATACTGCCCAAGAGTTTTCCAAAGTGACTGAACCAGTTTATATTCCCACCAGCAATGGAAGAGAGTTCTGGATGTTCCTCATCCTTGCTATCAATTAATATTTTCTGTCTTTCTCATTTCAGTATTCTGGCAGGAATAAAGATGAATCTCATTGTGTATGTGTTTTTAAATGGCTTTATGGAGATATAATTTATAGACAATAAAATTCACCTACTTAATGTGTACAATTCGATAGATTTTAGTATATTTACAGAGTTTTGCAACATTGCCGTAATCTAATTTTAGAACATTTTTCATCATCCCCAAAATTAAGAAGAAATTTTGTGTCCATTAGCAATCACTCCCCATTCTTCCTCCTTGTGCTTCTCCTCCTAGGCATCACTAACCGACTTTTTGTCTCCATGGATTTGCCTACTATGGACATTTCATATAAAGGAAATCATAAAATATGTGGTCCTTTTTGACTTGCTTCTTTTGCTTACGTGCATAATATATATCAGTACACCGTTCTTTTTTGTTGCTGAGTCATACCCCATTGTACGGATGTGCTGTGTTTAATTTATCCATTCCTGATTTGGTGGACATCTGTTTTTTTCCCACTTTCTAGCTATTACGAATAACTCTGCCATGAACATACAGGTATAAGTTTTCATGTAGACATGTTTTCTCTTGGCTAGTTATCTGGAATAGAATTGCTGGGTCTTATGGTAATTCTGCAAGGAATTGACAGGTTTGCACAGTCCCTGCACCATTTTCATTTTACATTCCCCCCAGCAACGTGTGAGAATCCCAGTTTCCCCACATTCTTGCCAATACTTGTCATTATCTATTTTTGCCCTTATTCTAGTGGATGTGAAGGACTAGTTCATTGTGATTTTGATTTGCATTTCCCTAATGACTAGTGATGTTGAGCGTCTTTTCCTGCGCTTATTAGTCATTTGTATATCTTCTTTGGAAAAATGCTGTTCAAATCCCTAGCGCGTTTTTAAAATTATGTAGGCTATTTGTCTTTTTTTTTCCCTGCTTAACCAATTTTTATTTTTAATTACCCAAGTGTGTGCTGACCTTTGTATTGGGACATAATGAAAAATACCAAAGGAAAAAAAGGCAAGATTCTTACCCTCTAAAAATTAAAATCAACTGGGTGCACATTGCACAAGACAGTAAGAGTTAAGGATATTTACTGAGTAGCATTTGAGTATGCAAGACAGCTCAGCACAGAGTAAACCCACACAAGGGGACACCATTACTGACTATGACAGGGCGTGTAGGAGGGCAGTTGGGGAATACATACTGGGAGGTAGAAAAGCACAGGACCTGTGTTCTAGTCCCCCAGATGCCAGTGGCTTATTATGGCCCTTGAGCAGTTGAGCTCCACCTCTGTAAACTTCAGTTTGCTCAACTCTAAAACAGAAGGTGAGGACTAGATGATCTCTAAAGTCTTCCAGCTATAACAAGACAGGATTCTAAAAACAAATGCAGAAAACTGGGGGAAATGAGGATATTACAGGAAAGCGAAAGTACTAGCACAGAGCCAAACAGGTAGGAAACAACCAGCTGCTTGTGCATGGGCAAGGTGTGTTGTAGGACAGCAAGGGACTTAAGCCTACTTAACTATTCTAAAGATTGTGAGGGCAATAAATTTAGACATTGGTGAAACAGAGTGCTAAGCCAAGTAAGGGACCCTAACCTCAGGCCGGCCACAGTGGAGAAAGGGAGAATGTGCTTCCTGCAGTCAGAATCCGACTTATCTTTGTGCTCCCCACCTCACCGCACATTCTTCATGTCTTCGTGGAACCTTATTGCAGCCCCTTGCCCAAACCCACACTCCAAATACAGCAAGAAGAGGGTGTGGTTACAGATACCCTCTCTCTAGACTCACACAAGCAGCCCCCTTTTGTGCTCCAGGAAGCTGAGAGCCACTGCTGAAAAGATGGTAGTCGATCCAATCAGCTCGAGCAGCCCTGGCACGGAGGGCAAATGTCTCTCCAAGAAGGTCGTAGTGATGGGTTGTGCAGGGACATCCACAGACTCTTCCCCCTGGCATGTAGGATCTCACGGGCCACTCCTTCCCCGGCCTCCACAGCCCCCTCCGTGTAGCCACTCCAGTGTGTGGCAGTCTCAGTGCCTGGGAAATAAATCCTGCCCACTGGTTGGCGTATTGAGTCACGATCCCAAGAGGGAAGTAGGTTGTGTAGCAGCCCCTGGAGTACTGCTCCTCGCACCAATTCTTCCCTTCATCATGTGATGGTGTCAGAGCTTCTTGGGAGCCCGGAACTTTTGCATAGAGCTCCCAAAGTTTCTTTGTCCTTTCTTCTTTGGTAAGACATGCCAACCTTCTGGCTTTGTGGGAAAGGATAAATCCCATTATAGCATCATAGCTGCCATCAGGTTTGTTATCATCCAATGTGTAGGAAATTGAAGCTTCCTCTCCATCAATAATCATGTTTCCACAGTTCTCTTTTTTCCTCTAGAAGGGCTCTTTATAATAAACTATACACTTGATGACTGAACCCAAAGGCGCACAAGTGATCAGCTTGTTTCTCATCATTGGCAGAGGGGGAATGAAGTGAATCTTCATGCCCAGAGTAGGAGGAATAGCGCTAATCACATATAGCCTCATATATCTCATGGTTTAGGATCTTCACAGGACATTTTCTCCTGTGTGGTCAATGCCGATCACAGGCCTCTCCAGCCTCACACGGTCCCCGATAAGCTCCATGATGTGCTTGCTCACTTGAGCAGATCCACCCACAGATTCCCTCTCCTGTCTGGTCTTGTCACCATCCTTGCTCTGTGTTCCATCTGCATTTTGTTGTTGAGCTGCTGGGCCTGGTGAAGCTCTTCCTAAAGCTCTGCTTGTCTGAGCATGCTTCGGCTATTTGTCTTTATTATTATTTTTGAGTTGTGGTCTTTTTTATGTATTCTGGTTACAAGTTGCTTATCCGATTTATGATTTTCAAATTTTTTCCCATTCTCTGAATTGTCTTTTACTTCTTTGATGCTCAAAGTTTTTAATCTTGTGTAAATCCAACTTAACAATCTTCCATTGTATCATCTGTGCTTTTGTTGTCACGTCTAAGAAATAATTGCTTGACCCAACGTCACAAAGATTTATACCCATATTTTCTTCTAAGAGTTATATAGTTTTAACTCTCACATTTAGGTCTAACTTTGAGTTAATTTTTGTGTATGTGTGAAATAAGGGTACAAATTTATTCTCATTGTGGTTAAAATTTTCATTTCTCTGATAACTAATGAAGTTGAGCACCTTTTCATATATTTATTGGTGATTTGGATACCGTTTTTTGGAAGTGTCCGTTCATAAAATACTTTACCCATTTTTTAGTTGAAATGCTTGATTTTTTCTTAGTGATTTGTAGGCATTCTTTATATAGTCCGGGTATGAGTACTTTGTTGGATAATTCACATTATGTGTTACATTTTCACTCTCCTAACAGTGCCTTTTTATGAACAGTTCTCATTTTAATTTGGTTTGATTTATCATTTTTTTCTTTTATGATTAGTGCTATTTGTGTCCTGTTTAAAAAATCATTGCCGCAAGAGCGAGACCCCATCTCTACTATAAATAGAAAGAAATTAATTGGTCAACTAAAAATATATAGGAAAAAAAAAATTAGCCGGGCATGGTGGCGCAT